>CM061158.1:17435488-17587988 GCA_030710495.1 Labroides dimidiatus
ATCTGGAAATAAAGATGAGGTCAGGAATCCAGATATTATGTGAATAATGTTGAGAGTAAAACATTGCTTTCCTAATTCTTAACACTCTGTAGATACCACACTTTTTTATTTTAAATTTGATTTTTGATACACATCCAACATTTGAACAGTGAAATAAATTAAATTAAAGACTTTATTCCGGATTACTAAGAACAACTGAAACAATTTACAAGCTCAGGGTAAAATTTTTAAATTTTCAAGGTAACCGAAAGGTTGTAGGTTAAAGCTAATCACAAAAAAGTGCATAGCAAAAACAACACTGAGGCACTGTTGTTGTTAACAGTAATTAGAAATAGATTCTTGTACAGTCTTTTGAGCTTTACCAGTGTACTACAGTTTTTAACTTCTTCAGAAGGAGAATTACACAAATTCATCCCTCTCACCAACAGACAATGACATTAGATATTTGTGCGTATTTTTGGTTTTTGAAAAAGGAATATTCTCCTTATATTGTATTGACTGTCTCTCGTTATAAACAACTTCTGGAGACTTTGTGGTATTTGACCGGTTGTAGCTCTCTACCTTGTTAATATTGTGTTGTATTCAACCGAGTCTGTAAACTTAAGTATATCTAGCTGCAAAAATAGAGGATTGGTCGATTCTCGATATGGTTTATTTTAGTTATGATTTGTGTGGCTTTTTTGTAACAGAAAACGGGGTGTGTATTTGTTTTATTAGTGTTTCCCCAGACCTCTACACAGTATGTCATATATGGAGCGATGAGTGAATAATAGAGCATGGACCGAGATTTCTGGTTTAAGAAATCTTGGGCTTTATACAGAATTGAGGTGGATCTAGACATTTTGATTGAAACATAATTCTTATGAGATTTCCATTTTTTTCTCCTATTTCTCCTAAAATGTTATTTTCACACACAGTTTCTTTTTTTTTTTTTCATTTATTTTAATGTTACAGCCAAGGTCTGATTTTCCCAAGATGTAGTGATAATTTGTTAGCATCAAACCATTTGTTAAGCATCTGAAGTTCATTTTCCACTGTATCCAGAAGTAACAGTAATATTGTGTGTGAAGTTTTATAAGTTTTAAAAAGTGGAGGCTTTGAAAGAAGGCTTTATGTGCCTGTATAACCAACATTTGTTGGTGGTCGAAGCACCAGCCCCCTGGATTCAAGTCTGCTGTCAAGAGCAAGACCCTCGAGTAAAGGATGATGTATATCTTGTTGTGTTCATGAACAACACAACAGGTGGAATTTCCCCGTTATGTTTGATGTTCTCTGCCCAGACCAAACAAAAGAAAAGGTCATTAGGCCGAAACCTGCAAAAGAACTCCATCATGTCACTGATGCTCTGCCTCCAACTCTAATAGTGGCTTTCTAGATGCTGTTGTTTAGATCAGCAGTCTGAGGCCTGTGTTTGTTTTCTAAGGAGATGAATTAGAGAGAAGATGAGCTGAGGCAGACGCCACTGTCTAAGGGAGAGGATGAAGAGGAGATTCATTACTCCTCAGCCCCTAAAACACACACGCTCGCACAAACAAGAACACACACACACACACACACACACACACACACACACAAACACACATGCGCAGAGCAGAACTGGGCCTCATTATTTCCTCATCTCCATCACTGGGAGGAAGTGAGAGGTTGCAGGCTCTGCTGTGAGGCTGCTGACGTCTGCCCCTCCATTTATCACACACATGCCTGCCTGGATGTACACACAATCTCAAATAAACACACACACACTTTCACACATTGGCCTTCCACACACATCCACAGACACTCAGAGTTCCTCCAAAAGACAGCATAATTGGAAAAGCAGTGTCACTGAGGAAGATGGAGGTGCAGCGGTCCTAAGTAGACTCCAGTTTTCAGCTCCAGCTCTAAAAGCTGTACTGTTTAAACAGCCTCGTTTTAGTGCAGGGTGGCTCCATCCAGCTGGAGGGAAACATCACCCACTCTTTAAGCTTAAACACTATCTATTTGCATAGTTGTGACTTCAGGGGGCAAACGGAGCAATCAGCAGTCCATATTTGAGCTCAAGAGATTTGTTTACAGAAAAAAATAAAATGCATATTTAGATCACCAAACTGCGAGCTATCCAAATCTGTTTTGCTTTTTGCACATTAACAGCCAGTAACTTGAGGGTACTCCACTTTATAAGACATTAGAGTATCCTCTAACAAGACTATTGTCCTCTATGTTCTTTTAGGCATGTCTGCTTCCTACATTGGAGCATCTGTACCGTCCACATTCACTCCATTGACTCCATTCTGCATTGCTACTTTAATTGTCAGTAATTACACTTAACCAGGCCTGATGGCTGTGGCCTTGGAGAGGGAGTTAGTTACCATTCCCTTAAAGCTTAATGCATATCCTATAACGGCTTAAGAGAGAGGAGTATGTGATTTTTGGGGGGAACCATTTGGAGTCGAGTTAAAGAGACTTTATAGAGAAAGAGAAATAAAGTAGTCGTCCCACCTCCCTAAGAAGAAAATTTAGTTAACAGAGAAATGCGGAGATACTCAATGAATAATTCAGCACTTGTTAGACTGCACCGCAGAGCCGTGCCAAACAGCGGTCATGGCAGGGGTGGTGTGCTGCCCTTTACAAACCTTGACCAACCAACTTGTCCAACCGCTCCCACCTCCCCTCACTGTGTTCCTGGCAGAGACTGAAGAGAAGCCCTTATAAAACCGCCCCATTTCAAAGGTCTGCGCCTTTATAGTGTATTAAAAGTGTTGTTTCAACCCCTGGCAACTAAGCCACTGATTAAACTTCCCTGCCAAACTTCAAATATTAAAGTCTGTGTGGGGAGTTACATAATGAATACAATCCAAGACACAGTCTCTTATTTACAAAGCCACATAACCTAATAAACCTGCAGTGTTTCATTATTGTGCAATGATGATCTTTATATTCATTATTACACTCTGCTGATGCAACCAAAACAAAACATTGATTATTTTTGAGTGTCTCCTTTATTTCATACAGAAATACCTGATACCAGTGACATACTGCTCATTACAGAAGCTAATTAGTTTCATTCTTTAGAAAATGGTCAAGTTTTAAAGTTCTTTTCTTCCTTTGAGTACTTTTGTTCCCAGGACCAAACTTTTAATCATGACTGTTCATTAAAATGTTAAGCAAGCGTCTGATTAGCATATCACAACAGAAATATAATACAGGACATGATCTGCAAATGCCAGATTTAATACAATGAACATATGTATTTGTGAAATATCAATGCTTGTATTTTGCTTGATCTTTGAAAAAGATCAAGCATCATCAAGCATCATCATGATTGCATAATCTTGGAACACCATAAGGAAATCCAAGTCCCAAATTTACATATTTTTAAATAGCATATCCATTCATGTTGTGTTGTATTCAGTGATTTATTCAGATAACAGTGAAAGTTTCTGTGATGAGTTTTAGCCTGTCATAAAATAGCCTGAAATTTATAGAAATGACTTCACACAAACTTAAAAAAACTAAAGATATTAGCAAGAAGATGTATCATTTTTGTTGTTTTTTCTAATGCATGTGGATACCATAGTGGGGTCAGTATGAACTGATAACTGCTGAAATAGCCATTTTATTTATTTATTTATTCATTCATTCATTCAGTCATTCATTCATTCATTCATTCACTCACTCACTCACTCACTCACTCACTCACTCACTCACTCACTCTCACTGACTGACTTGCTCAACTTATTCAGTCATTTAGTCATTTAGCCTGAAATAATTATTTACAAACATCTGTATCACATTATATAATTTGAAAAGTTTTTTTGTAAGCACAGAATGTTTTTTGTGTTTTAACAAGATATTCTCATGTTATTACAGCATAGTCATCAGAGCTGTTTTCACACGAATCAAAGGAAACTCTTATCTCCTTCCCTCAGCGTAGGACTACTTGAGGAACTGAACTCGTGCTTTCACTCAAAGAAGGGACACTTTCATTAGCACTTTTATCTGTTTATTACTTTTGAAAGGGGTTTATTTTTGTATTCTATTTTGATATTATATTTTTGTACATTGTGCTTATACCACGTGTTGACTGTTGTGAGCTAATTGAACTGTCACTGTTTAAACGTAATGTTTACTCCCTTTTAAGTGAGTCAGTCAAATACTCCAAAGGTGACCAGCTTTCTGAGCCTAGAGTGAATGTTGAGTCTCTGGCCTTGTTGTTATACTGGAGTAAGACGAAGGGCGCTGCATTGTTATAAGATGTGATAACTTACATATTTATAACCTAAAAGATTTCAGGTTTGATTGGGAGAACTTATTTTGTACACTCATGTTTCCATGGATCTGACAGAATGGTAAGACATAATGATGAATATGGCTCATCTACACAATTTCATTGAATTGTACAACATGCTTGGGTTAAGACGTGGTAAGATTATTCAGTTTTCTGGTAAACCATAACTTGGAGGTAAATGAGGGAAGTGTTTACCTGGCTGTTGACCTCATTGGTTGTCCATCAAACAAAATCATCCCATCACACTTACTGTTAAAAATATGTCATTAAAAGTCCTCTGATGAAATTTCATGTGGTCTGACATCTCCCCCCTTCTATCTGTTACATTAAATCATTAAAAAAATCTAATGGTATGGGAATTATAGGTCTTGTTGGATACAGTTTTCGTTGCTATTTTAGGTCATGAAGGGGAATCACTTTTAATGCCAGTGTTTATCTCATAACAAGCTAAACACCTCTCACAGGAGCGTTTATTTGTGAGATACATCTAGCAAGAAAAAATTGTCAGACTCATTTTGGGGGTAAGCAGTAATTCCCTGGAGTCTTATAATAATTGATGGGTTGCCAAAAATGGGGGAGACTCCAGCAGCTTCACTTCCTTTTCAACTTTTCTCATTGGTGGGTATGATGCACTGAGCGTGTGTTTCAGTATGACATGTGTTCTCGCTTTGTATGTGTTCCTCATCATGGAAATTGGTGTTCCACATTCAGTTATCACACACAGGCTGGATCTGCCTCTCCCTGGATTCTCTCCTCTCCCTCCTTTTATCCCCCAGACAGCACAGCGGCACATGAAGCTGCTCACGCTCGTATCTCATGTCTCGGAGAATGATTCTCAGTTTACTGTGATATCTCTTTTACACAGGCGCCTTCGTCAGAGTGGACTTATTGCAGAATTAGATGCATCATGCCCTCACCCACCCTCCTAACACATCCATCCACAACCACAATCACACTTTAGGATGAAGCAACAGCTGACACCGAATAGATGCAGCTGGCTGGGGCTGGTTTAATGTGGAGTGTGGACATGAGATAGAGGTCACTGTTGCCAAGGGGGTGAGAGATGGAGGGAAAGGAAATGTTCTGACAGTAAATTACATGCTAGATTCACATATTCCATCAGATGCAGCTTGAGATGGATGTTATTTATCACACATGTAGCTTATTAACCTTTTGACCCACAAAAATGAAAGGCATTAAAGCCACCATGCAGCAGCCACCGTCCACATCATATCTGATTTTATGCACTATAATTTGATATACTGTAGCAGCAAATGGATGTTGTTTTATCTACTTTCTGTACGTTACTATAATGCATGGTTATAATGTCAGACGTTGAATCATGTATGCTGGAGCCATATAAACATTTACTAGAGCCCTTTATTTTAAAGCAACTACGAGACATGTCACTAAAAACAACTCCACCGCTCTGTGGAACAGACGTTTTTTCAAAACGCAGTCTGATCAGACCACGCTCCGAAGAAATTCATCTGCTTATCTTTCTTTTTATGTAGAGGTGGTTCTTTTTGAGTTGCCTTTAAACTTTTCAAATTGAGGCTGGAAGATGAGGTCCTTCACAGGGCAGCCCAGCTAGTAATAACTTTTCTAATCACTTGTGCCTTCTGCTCATGTTCCTCAGAAAAAAAAAAAATCCTCTAAAAGAGAACAAGTCACCCTTATTTGGAGCAAGTATACCAGAGACAGCTGCTGTACAGAATCATCACCTCATCACCCCTGCATCTGGATAACAGCAAATTAAAAGCTTTTAGAAGCTCTTGACCCTCCTTTTGTCTCTTGTTTCTCTCCAGCCGTGCCCTCTACTCTCCCCTGCCGTCCATCCCTGTCCCTTTGGCAGAAAATAAAAGCAAATTGCTTATCTTGGACATAACAGGGCCTGTTTTAGTCATCAAAGACACTTCATTAATGTCATTCAGGTCAGCCGCTCCCGCTGGTGATCAAGCTGGGACTGTGATTAGGCAAAATTAATCGCAGGCCTCTTTGGCTCATGGCTGAAAGCCTGGGAGCCCAATAGGTATTCTCTTCCCAGGTGACTTCAACAGATCAGGCAGAGAGAGTGAAAGACATCAAAGCTGAGAGAAAGCAGGGAAAACTTGCATTAGATTATCACCCATGAGACAGTCAGAAAAAAAAAAAAAAAAAGGTGTGTGAAGGTCCGTACCGGGATGTCTGTTCCTGTCTGTAGGAGTAATGTGTGTGTGTGTGTGTGTGATTCAACGCAGGTGTCTCTTTTTGAGCGCGGGGGTTTGGGACATAAAAGAGAGGAGCTGAGGTTTGATGTGATAATGAAGCGCTGTCTTTAATCTTGATTTTCTCTTTTATCCACACCACGCACTTGTGCCTATTTGTCAAACAAATGTTTTGGTTGGCCGTGAAGTTTCAACTTAAATATCAACACCATCAAACTTTTAAGAGATTGTTGCTTTGTTGCACCTGTTTTTTTTTCTTTTTCTTTTCTTTTCTTTTTTTCTTTTTATCCTTTGAGACGTGTCCTTACTTATACACACTCTGCAACTGATTTCAACATCTGTGTATCGTGCTGCCCCGCCCACGTGTCTTAATATCACAGAAAGCCAGAGCTTTAGGGCCTGTCATGCTCGGCGGAAGTGAGCAAGAGCGATGCTAAGGTTATTGTGCCGGAGCGTTTAGCTGTACATGGGCCGATTTACTGGCCTGTGAACCCATAAACCTGCAATTACAAACCCTAACAACTCTGGCGCGGGCTGCCTGTACACGGCAGTTTTCCTCTGGGCTCAGGGATTTAAGCTTCACAATCAGTCAAGCGTGACTTCTGAAGCTAATTGCACCAGAATGACACACACACTCACAACATCCTTACGGGGGGAAAGACTGATGGTGGAGGTGGAATTTTGTTTGAAATTCATCAAAATTTAATCCAGTGCGTACATTTCCATATTTCCATATTTATCTCTTTGAGCTCCTAGCATCCACTTCTTCTCTGCATATCATTTTGGCCCTATTAATAGCTCAAACTGCTCCTTACCTAATACACAAGCATGTAGAAACACATGCACGCACTCTTGTCACCACAAGGAAAAAAAGCCAACCTCCCATCAGGTCTGACATTCAGAGACACATGTATCCCAAGGTAGATAGAGCTGTCAATGAATCACTCCACATTCCTGCCACAGCTGCTAAATTGACTGTTAGAAGCAGGAAACTGATGAGGGGAGAGCTGTGTAGAGTCACAGATAAGACGTAGGATTCATACTCTCCCCCTCCTCTCTATAATGAATCAGTATATTTACTTAGAGCAATCTGCTCCTCTAAAATGGCTGCGCGATCACTCTGTCTTCTCTGGAGCATTGTCAGCCCCTCCCCTGTTTATCCCCACCCTCCCCAAAGGTAATTGCTCTTACCTGAGACACTGTAATGGATCCTGGATGAAGTATTGACCGCCACTAGAATTTGATTAAGGGGCTGTAGGCCAGAACATGTCTTTAATGAAACTGAGGAATCAGCATTCTCTGGCTGCCGCGCCAAGGCTGGATTCTCTGCACTGTGGCCCGTGGGCTCCTTGATTAGGACCTGATCCTCTGCAAATCCAGGGATGGGTCGCAGCCAGTGTATTAAAAGCAATGAATTCATCCATTAATAATACCTGGGGCTTGTGTAGTTTTTTCTCTGGAGGCTTATAATTGTCAAACTTTTGGGTATTCATTTGCTGTAAGCTTCTTTAACTCTTTTCCATGTATTCACACGGCAGCTGTTTCAATCAAACTGTCTCCCACCTTGTTGCTCGCTCACTTATTTATACACTCAATCATTCCTCTTTTATATGCAAAAGGTTGGCCTTTATCAGTTTGGATCGTAGCATATGGGGCGACTTGCATTAGCTCCTCTCTTCCTCTTCCTTAAATTGCCTTTTTTTGCTCATGTTAAAAACTGATTGCATCTCAGATAGAGATGAAAGAGAAACAGCTAGCTCCCCGTGTTTTTTGAGCGTGCAAATCGCCATAATCTAAAAGGCAAGTATTAGCATGCTAAAAGGACACCACAGTTATGATGAACACCATTTGCCAAGGCTTAATGCGATAGCTGGGTAAGATGATTAACTTTGAATCCATTTAATCAACCAAAAGCGCCTTCTCAAATAACCAACTGTCGAGTGTTGGGGTAAAAACCTTCCCTCAGATCTCTTTGGGAATGGGCAGAGGAACAGATGTGACAAATCACAAAGTGCCCAAATCAGAGCACTGGCTGGCCAAACATTATTCTTTGATGTGATGGACATCAAACATGATTTAGTCCACAGTATTTGTCATCCTCACTCATGTTTGAAGCTCTAAATGGAGAACGACTTGGAACACATAGCTGCTTTTCCATTGACTGGGTAATGAATATGCCCTTGGGCTGCATCATATTGACTTAAGTAGTTTAAGTAGAGGGCTTCTCACCTTCTTTCATTTATCGACTCCTGTGTGCATGTTGATAATCTGCTCTCCTAATGCAACAGGACTCCTGACCTTTTTGGCCAGATCTTTAACAGCAGTGCAGGCATGTGTATCGTAGCAGATTGTGTCCTTTTCAGTCAAAATCTAAGGATTTGACGTGTAACTGTTTTCTCATGAAATGTGGTCTGAGTAATCAATTCACCCAAGAAATCCTCCACTTGTTTGTCAATTGAACAACTCATGGAAAAGTGTTTATTGACGGCCTCCTCCTCTGCTTGTGCTCTCCTTACAGACCTTGACGACCCTATTGTGACGGTGCACCAGAGTATAGGAGAAGCTAAAGAACAGTTCTACTATGAGAGGACTGTGTTTCTGCGCTGTGTGGCCAATTCCAACCCACCTGTCCGATACAGTTGGCATCGTGGGAGGGAGATCCTGACACAAGGCTCAGACAAAGGAGTAGAGATCTATGAGCCATTTTTCACACAGGTAAGACAGAGGCAAAGTGAAACAGGTGAAAGAATCAAATCAGAGAGAATAGCTGGAGCTGAAAATAAGATGTATTGTTTTATTTACATGGATGACGGCTTCAAAGATGCCCCCAGTTGAATTTGGACAAATCTGATATTGGTCCTCTGTGCTGTCTGTCATAAAGACATGCACTGTCACCCTTCTTCTGTCACCTTATTGGAAAAATGAATGTATTAAATCATATTCACATGGCAGACATTTTTTCCCTGACATCTGGCTCAGGATTGATAGCCAATATAACCTTGAAACAAAACTGATCTTTATTTACCTCATTCACTGCCAGCCATTTTCACCAATCTTTCAACTGAACATTGTGTTCTATGACTGTGAAAACTTAGAAACTATTGAAAAAGAAGAGCAGACTCTGTTCTTTCATCTCTCTTCCTGTTTTTTTTTTACCAAAAAATGGAGAAAATGCACTTTTTTAATTTGCACTCGTCTCTAAAGCGCCGTCCTTTGATCCTCTCCATGATACGTTTTCTTTTCTCACGATCGCGACACTCTCTCCAAACTACCATGACACATACTCTGTTCGAGTGTGAGCTGCCTGAACTTTTCCGACTTGCAGTGTCTCGCCATGTCTCTATCATCTCACATCTTCTCATATCTGTGCTGATCTCTCATCCAAAGAGAGCACAGCTTCCACCTACAATAGATTACAAGCCTGCTATTGATAAACAAGCTCTGCCAGACGATCACCCCCCACCCTCTGAAATACATAGTTGACGTCTATAGATGCAGTCGACGGTTAAAATTGAATTGACGTCTATAGATGTCAGTGGCAGCCAATGAGTTAAATGTTAAGCAACAATTTTGTTAAGTGAGTAGTTACCATCAAACAAGACAAGAGATTAGCATTAAACCATCCACAGGTCTGCATTAATGTTTAGAAATGTATCAAGATTTATCCTTGTTTTTCTTTAATTAGACATTCATTTAGGGGGAAAAGTAGACAACACCTTACTACTATATTCTTGTCTTTCACCTCACAGAGGGGAAAATGATTATGGCATTTTAAGGACATTCATTTTACACTTAAAAAAGCATCAGCCATTGTGTTGTTTACTTGAAAGTTATTTTCATCCAAAGATACCACCATGCTGATGTAGGTGAAGATAGAACTATCAGTCATTCAGCCAATCAATCAGGCCACTAAATGGTTTTTTGAAATAATTGTCCAATGCATACACTCAAGAGGCCAATGTCCCTGCCTTCCTTTTTGCATCTGACAGATGGCTTGACAGAAATGCAGAAGAAACCAAATTTCACCTTCAGTTTCTTTTCAGAACTCCGAATATAATTGATATGTTACCATATCTGGATCAAACAGATAGTCAGATCTTTGTACACATTCAGTCACTTTGAAATTATAAGACAAAATTTGATAATAATCTTTTTCTGTTGTCTCAGACCTTGCAAAGTATATCAAAGATATATCTTGTTGGCACTAAGTAACAGCCAGTTTTACAAAGTTTCATCTGTATAATAATAAAAGCTTGAAGAGCACTGGCTTGACTTGCAAGGAAGACAAAGTAGTTTCAACAACCGTATCGTCAGCATGAAAACAAAACTATTTTAGTAACAGTGGAACTTAAATTACTGATGTAAGTTATAAATTACAAAGGACCCCGCATGGGCCTTTGAGGGACACCTCTTAGTATATTTCAAAAACAAGATAAACCATCACTATGGACATGTTTCTCTCGACTGCTCAGTTCATTTTTAAACAACTGAACTTGGAGAAAACTCTACACGCGACATTTTTAAAATGAAATGATCAACAGAGTTAATTGCCTTGGATAAATCTAAGGAAAAGCAACACGGTGTCCTTTAGAGTCAGTGGCCTTATTGGAGTCAGTTATAAACAACAACAAAAAAACAACAACAACAAAGCATATCACTGACTGTACTATGTTTTTCTAAAGATAGGAAAGGAAAACAGTGTAGCTGTTGAGTAGGTTGGATGCTAATCAAACTAACTTGGCTCAAGTTATTAAAAAGGGTTATAATGACGTTTGATATAATTGGTAGCTAAAATGTAGTTTCAAATGGTGCCCTTTGTCATCGAGGTTTTTACTTTTTTTCATCTTTAAGGTACCTTACAAATCAAAGTGGTTAAACTATGATAGTTGTTGAAATGTTGTGTTAGTTTCTCTACTTGAATTTGGAACACTTTAATGTTTTAGCTGTATTTGAGCCTCCCATTCTTAACATCATTAGAAGAAAATAACCAGCATGTGAATATTTTAAATAAGCTGATACAAAACTTGGGGAATTGAAAAAAATGTAAAAAAAAAAAAATAGACATGAAAAAGCATGATCATTTAGAGCTAAAATTCCTGAGGCTTATTTCAGAAAGCGCCCTCTTCAATTTGAAAATCTCAAGACGAACTTCAAGCTGTTACCCCTTTCTGCATGTAACCAAAATAAACAAGACAATAATGTGTGTTGTAGCATCTAGTTTGAAGCCATAGAGCCAGTTTACAATTTGTCAGTGATGTTTTATTCATGCAGCAAAATGCTCTGGTGTTTAGGATATTGGCATGACTTTTTTTGTTTTGAACATGGCTGGTATTATGGAAAAGCTCTTTTGTTTTTTTTTAATTTACATTTGCAATGCTTACGATGCTTGTTGTTTCTAGTTCAGTCCATTACATACAGTACATGTAGGTGTTGTCTGGCTGTAAGCAAACATCACAGGTATGCTAATGCCACCCTTCATTAACCTCTTTTGACAATGAGGAAGAGGTGTGAAACATGTCACAACAAACACTTCCTACATTTTCACACTGGAGGTGAGTAAGGCACAGCTGTTAATAAACAAATCTACGCAACACCTCAAAGTGGCATATTCCAACATACTATAACTCCATATTCATAGTTTTATTTGACATTTCACCACATCTTGCTCTGCTATGGGATAGGAAAGTTGTACTAATTACCGGTAATCCAACATTAGTTTCTCTAACCCAGTTTCATAAAGTTGAATGCTTTTGAAAATTCTGACTTTGAAAGAGGCGGCATAATCAGTTCTTAGAACTGAGTGGATTTTCTCTTCGATCTGAAAAATTGAGAAGCTTTTGTTCTGCAAAAGCGATTTTATGCAGTCAAGAAAGAACTGATTGAGATTGTTCTTTCACTTGTAAGAGAATCAATGAGTATAAACTGATGGATTTGAGTACACTTTGCATGTTGAACTGGGCAACAAAGAAATCTGTGGAAAAGGGAAAAAAATGTAATGAAAAAAAATACCATGAATTGGAGGGAAATAAAATAAAGACATTAAAAGATATCCAAGTACTAACTGAGTGGCTGCACAAGAAAAAAATAAATAAACTGGAGCTCAGTTGACACTTTTCCTCTATTTTTCTTTTTACTTTTTATGGTTATTTTCTCCTTCTTTGATCCATCATCCTCCCATCTATCAAAACTCTAATTGGGTCAGAAATTTTGAACACAACCCAAGTGCAGAGATTAGTTTTGTGTGGGTACAGCATCAAATAAATTCTGGCTTTAAGATCTGGTAACTTCCATTTATACATTTCCGATTTCATTACTCTCCCACAGTGAACCTGAATTTGCCTGATACATTTCTGAACAATCAAGTTACAAATTCATAACTGACTAAAACTAAGTCCTGAGGGTTAAGTTGAGTCCATCAGTTTGCAGCCATATTTTTTCCTTTCTTTTTTTAATACTTTGCTCCTAGGTGCCTTTTTTAGTCAACGCAATGTTTTATATTTCCCACTGATGCTGTAGAAGTGCAGTGGTGGCATTTTAAAGTCTGTATGGGAGAAGAGGCTCACAATGAAATGAATCCCAGAGATGCCATTACTGTGAAGCCCTGTCGTTTCTGCTGTCTGTTTCTTTATTCTCTATAATTTCTCCCTCAAAGTGCTGTAGAATAGGACAATTATCACAGGTGTGAAACGGCCATTTTTCATCTCTTGTCAGATTGTCGCGTCTTTATAGTAGTCGATACGTCTTGATGTTTATGTTGGGGTTTGATGTTTCCTTGCAGCATGATATTCTCTTTGAGCGTGTTGTGTAAAACTTGAGGAGGTATCCATTTAAAGCCCATTAAGAAACATTTTGTTATTCATGTCACTTCTGACATTTTGAAACAATTCTTTCAGCTTCTTCACTCCTTTTTCTTGGCACCTGTGTAGTCAACACTTCTCAGTTGCTTAAATGATTAATAAGAGCATTTCCTTTATGTTCACCCAGCTGGTTTGACTTTCTGTTCCCAAAGAGCACCATTTAAGACGTAAGACAGAACTGGAAAATAAGTACTTTTCTACCTGGCGGAGAGAATACACTCCTCCAATTTTTTTTTATTTTTGCCCTTTACCAGCAGCCACAAGTCCCACTCCCAAAAGCTCTGGTGTACTTTTGTGTTCATTCTTTTCAGCCAACAATCAATATAGCCATCAATCCCCCTGTCAAATTCTCTTTAATGTGTTTGTCCGTTCTATTCATTTCTCTGCCCCTTGTATTTTCCAAATAGATTTCCCCCTCCATTCTGCCCCCTCCTGCTGTTAGAAGAGCTTGCACTCCAGAAATATCTGACTTCATGTCTTCATATCTGCTTCAAAGAGAAAGAAGTGACCAGAAAAGACAGAAAGAGGAGTGTTCTGCTTGTGGCTAATCTAATACAATCACATTTTCTATGGATATGAAAGGGTCTGATGAACGTGACTTGTTGTCATGTTGTGTGAAGTGCCGCAGCGCATGGCTGATTTAAGTTTTAATCTGCTGCCTCCCTCTTTTCTTCACAGCACCCACATGCTTTAGTCAGCCAGTCAGATCAAAGTTAAGTTTCCTCATGGTTGACTTCTGGTAGGGGCTCACAGTTTGACAGACAGGACTTGAATCCAACAAATATCATCATTTCTCTGAAGAGACCCCTGCTGAGCTCATCCACATTTGAAGGGGAAAATACTGCAGGGCCATTGAATGGAAAGTAATTCATTAGGCAAGCTGACACTCAAGATAGCTGAGCATTCTTAAAAAGCCTTTTTACAGTAATATTCCGAGCTGCGTTTTCTTTTCATTTTGCCTTCATTAAAACGGAATAAATATTCATGATCTTGACCTTTTGTTGAAGCTGTTTGGCCTTTGTCATCTCTCTTCCACTACCTAGGTTTTTGAATTTCTTTTACTTGATTATGCTGATGTTTTTGCACATATTTGCATACCGTTTTTGGTTTGGTCTGAGCTGCAGGGGGAAACGAAAATTTTGAAGCTGAAGAACCTTCGTCCTCAAGACTACGCCAACTACAGCTGCATCGCCTCTGTGAGGAATGTGTGTGGGATCCCAGACCGCAATGTTATCTTCACACTCACCAATAAAACAGGTACTTTGACTTTTCAGTATGATTATTTTAAAAGAAGTATAACTACAATCAGTGTTTTCTTTTGTCCAAGTAGATTCCAGCATTAAAACAGCAAAGTATGCAAAAATTGCTGTATTAAACAAAATGAAAATAAGTGCATAAAAACAGAAGAAGAAGAAAAAATAGACCAGTAAAGTGATGCACCGTCTCTAAGCTGTCAAAGCTGCCAAGAGTGTTCATCTCCTGCCAATCTGTCTCAGACTCAAGACCCTTTTTTTCTGCAGCGTCCCCATCCATCAAGCTGCTGGTGGAGGATCCCATCGTGGTGAATCCTGGACAGACCGTGTCGTTGGTGTGCATCACCACAGGGGGAGAGCCTCCGCCCATGCTCACCTGGGTCAGCAGCAACGATAGCCTCCCGCAAAGGAGCGTGGTGAAGGGAGGAACACTCACACTGCCAGCCATCAGCTCGGATGAGGCGGGGATCTACAGCTGTGTCGCCAGCAACAATGTGGGGAACCCAGCTAAGAAGTCAACCACCATTGTGGTGCGAGGTGAGAAGACGAGCATACATAGAGTACCCCTTTTTAAAAAAAAAGTCCACTTTGTGGGGGTATTTTTAAAGCTCACTGGTTCTGAGGATACTAAGGCTACAAATGTTTACATTATTTGGCATATGGCATTTGTTATCCTTTTTTTATGTCCTTTCCGCTTTGAGAAAACATATAAGCTTCTGTGCTAATGAGATACATGCACAATAAATCTGGTCTT
Source organism: Labroides dimidiatus (assembly GCA_030710495.1). NCBI lineage: Eukaryota > Metazoa > Chordata > Actinopteri > Labriformes > Labridae > Labroides > Labroides dimidiatus. Next base: position 17,450,827 of record CM061158.1, read on the forward strand.
TTTTATTCTTTGTGGATGTTTTCTGACAAGATCTAAAGTTTTTGAACTTACCTCAAGGTAACTATAAATTAATCACCAAAACACTGATGCTAACAGTTATCCAGCACTTTGTCACAAAGTGCATCTGTAGCTAGAAAATAATGCTAGCTGAAAAGACAGCCAAACTTATCAGATGGTGGATGGGTAGCATACATGGTAATTCTGACTTTGCTTCGGTAAACAGTTGCTAGTGGGCTCAGGGGTGTTGATCAGGAGTAGATTGTTTTGGAAAATGAAAGCGCTGAAATTGTCACAAGTGACCCTGATAAGAAGACGAGTGTTGTGTCTAGCGTTAAAGTCACGTCTCTTTTCATCAGTTAAGTCTTTCATCATTAGCAAAAAGTTCTCTGGTGTTTTGCCTGTCTTCCAACCCTTTGGTTTTCTTCTTATCTTTTTTCTTCCCACTCTTTGAACAAAATTAAATCTTTGGAACCTTTTATGTTAAAGTATACTGAGAAAGCTGTCCTCCAAAATCTGTGATGAGTTTTGAGAGTGAGACTGGTCCGGTTACACTGCTGGGTTAATATTCATGGACAAGATATTTTTAAAGGAACCAGACAGTAGGTTGGAGAAAATATGTCTCTTTCCTAAGAGACTCTTAAAGGGTGAACTTCCTAAAATTACATATTGACTAACCTATTCAGCAGTGTTGATTAATGAAAATACAGCTGATGTTGTTAAAGGTTTGGATTGATTTCTGATTACTTTATGTTCACTTTCATTGGTCAGAAAAGCTTAAGAAAGTTTGCCTCACTATTTGTATCCATTTTACCAGCTGAGCTACATTTTTATGTATCAAATGTATTCAAAGTTTTGCTGAATGTCCTCCAAAAGGTAATGAGCTTTCTTTTAGTTTAGCCATACACAAAACTCAGATTAGATCTCACTTTTATCGCTGCTTAAATGCAGTCAAGGACAACACTGGAGGCAAAGGAGTGTGAAACCATTAAATAAAATTCACTGATTCAAACAGTGTTAAACACTATTTTAATGATAGCAGCAGGGAGAGGACCCTCACTGCTTGTTTGGTCATTATCAGAGGATTATTTATTCCAAGATGATCTTCACCTGAGCAACACAGAAAGGGATCAGCTCTTACTGTAGCTCATTAAAGACACCATACTTGGAAAAAAAAGTGCTGCTTTTAAGCTTACCACTGAAAGAAGTCTTTAAATGCTGATACACAAATAGTCAATTGCTCACCTCATCAGGCCTATGTTTGGTACAGTAAAGTAACAAAGAGAAAAAAGGAAACACGACTTTAAAGTTTAACGCTAAAGACAGGCAATTTTGGGATCTGCAGAGAAAAGCTGTTTTGATATTAGACCTACACAGATGCCACATGATGCGTGAGCAAATCGACTTTCATACTCTTGAATTGACTGCTTTTACTAAGCTGGAGGATTAAGGCTGGTATGTGATTAGGCTTTCATCTGTGACATGACAGAGGCTCCTAATGCCCTGAATGTGAAACTGCAGGAACCTCTTCCAGATGAATAAAAAGACGCATTAATTAGTTATAGCTCCCCTAACAACATGCATTTATGGGATGATCCAAATGTGAATTTGAACTTCCCAGAGAACAACACACACACATGCATACACACACATACACACACGCATTTGAATCAAAGTTTAGCATATTGGCTCTAAAAGTTTCTAACAGTTACCCTTCTTTCATCTCAGAGATTATGCCACAGCTCCATCATCAGGTTGCCTCTTTGGAAGCATTTATTTATGCAGCCATAACCTTCTGGGGATGAAAATAAAATCATCAACAAATCATTTCTGATGCCCCTCCTGACAGATAAACCCCTGCCCTGAATCACGAAAGTGCCCGTATATTTGAGGACTTATAAACTGAGAGGCTTACATCAAAGAGAAGACGTCAGGTGTCCCACGGCAGAAAAAATAAGTCAGAGCGCGCTCACAGCAGGCAATCGCTGCAATAAATATCTCAAACTCTCACCGAGGTGTCATACATCAAGAGCTCACAATGGTTCTAATGGAATGTTGGCAAAATATGATCAGACAAATTCATCATCTCCCTCAAATATGTTTATATGATGTTCAAACACACACACACACACACACACACACACACACACACACACACACACACACACACACACACACACACACACACACACACACACACAGAGTGAGAGAGAGAGAGAGGGAATGAGGTTTTGGATTTCAGGGCACAGAGCCTCACTGGTTAAAACTTAAAAAGAACAGTATGCATTATTCTGTTTGACTAAATGACATGCAGGGTACATTGCTGTTGATTTGCACTGCAGGGCTTTGTGAAGAGAACAAAGCTTTAACTCAGTGGCAAGCTGCTACTAAAAGACAAAGTGAGGAATAATGTACAGTGAGCAGGTGGTTATGCAAATTAGATTCCCAACAGGGTGAGCAGGAAATGCAAAGTGAAGATGTTGTGTGTGTCTGTGGAGAGATTCTGATTTGCATTACCACCTGCTCACTATTAAATATCCTGCTTATTGCCTGGTTACCAACTAAAGCTTTAAGTATTGATTCAAAGATGATGCAGGGGATCTGAAAAGCATCCTGCGATACCCATTAATTAATACCCATTCCTTCACATTTGAAAATCTTCTTTTTTGATCAATTGCATGAGCAATGAGTCTGACTTTTTTTTACACAGATAGATTTGACATGTGTTTAGTCAGATTGTTTCTGACATCAGTTTTGCTGTTATGTGGTGGTTGTATGTGGTCATAATGAAACATTCAATGGCCAAACGATTAGAAAGAAATCTGGGTAATATTGCGACATATTAGTCCTCATCATAACCCCAATTGTATGACCTTTGTACACTTTTTATTAAAATGAAATAAGGAAAGGGATTTATGAGTTTATCACGACTCGGCAATAGCCAACCATTGTAGAGAGATGAATATTGATCTCTATTATGCTCCTTTGAAACCTTAAATCTGTAACTTACACCTATGCAGCTCAGTGATTTACTGAAGAAGTAAACAACCCAAAATCAACCAGACAGGAAAGAGTGATGAGCCGTTTTGTAAGATTGTTGTCCTTCATTATGTGTGGTCTTTTATTGCACCGGATTTGGAAGAAGAAAAGGGGTTGATGGTTTGTATAAATATGTGAGAAAGCAGAACAAGTCTGGATTAAAAAAGCAAATCCATAATACAAAATCAATTTAAAATGAGAAAAATATTCCTGTCAGTGTAGATTTTAATTCAATTCAATTCAATTAAAAAAATACCTTTTTTTGTCTCCAGGGAGAAATACAAAGGGAAATAGAGCATTAAAGTAAGAACAGCGCAAAAAGTAAATGTTTTAAATCTAAATATAAAGTGACAGTTTAAGTACAACTTAAAGGTTAAACTTAACTTACAATTTAAAAAAAAAACATAAAGGCATATAAGAGTAATATCGATGGACAGTGGTCAGGCTAACAATGACAACAGAAGTGAACAAAGTTATGGGCATTGAAACAGATGTAAACAGAACTCTGTGCATATAAACAGAACTATTTGTAATATAACTATAAAGGTAAAAACTAAACGAGTAAGCAATACTGGATAAGAACAAGAGGAATGAATAAAACTGGATGAATAAAGTGACTGTAGTCAATATATATTATAGTTAGTTAATATATATATAAATATTGATATTAAAATGATAGAATAGCATGGTGTAGTGCATGAGACCAGGAAGAGCAGAGACACATGTTAAGGCACATGGCCAGTAGAAAACAAAGTTCACAGTTGGAAGACTGACAGAAAGAGGTGGTATATTTGAGATCTAATCGACACTGAGACTCAGTTTTAAGTCACTTTATGCAAACATTTCAATCAACATGTTTAAATACCTGGTTAATTGGGCTTAATCACTGAAAGATATGGATTATTTTAGACAGACAGGTTCCAATTAAAACTTTATAACATGAAGTCCAGCAAAACTCTAATATCAGAATGAATTTGGACCTCATGGTCGATGGTTGTCAAGAGATAGTATTAGTTTTTGTCTTAATTAATTCTTGGACTAGCTGATTGAGTATGAAAAACATTCAAAGTACTGTCACACAACTAACTGTGGCAGCAGGATCACTCTCCCGAGCATGATGAGCTGTCACTAATGCCATTGCAATTTAGAGATTAAGATGCACCAGATGATGAGAGTGGGCAGTTTGACCGTGCTTTAGTACGCTACATTGTTTACAGAAACACATAATGGATTTCAATTATTTCCTGCTGTTTACCAGTGCAAGCAGTCATCAAAAGCAGAGTAAAATAATTGAGACACAGCAGTACATGCCAGATGTATTCATAGTTTGTTTCCTCTTTATATTATGAAAAATAGTAAAGCAGTAAGCACACATAAATAGCCTACAGAGTATTTGTATTCTGCCCTGCAACTGGCTTTTCAGAACCCATGATGCACCCTGTTTTTGGAGCCTTTTCTCCATTGTTTGTCCATGCTTTTGCAGCATGTCTGAGGCACATTGTCACACTGATGCCTCCTCACTGAGTGTCACGTTGCATGAAAATACGCTTATAGCATCTCAGCATATTAAAGGGGGTGGTTTGCTGGATGGGTGGGTTGGAACAAGGGTGTGCTAAATTTCCACCTTGAGCAAGAAATTTCCATTGCCATGGAGGATGCTGGATGTTTGAAAATAGAAACACAGTGATGTTGATCTTCTTTGATTTTAACCTCAACCCATGTTGTGTTATCTTTTTTATAAGGCGTCACCATCAAAAGTAAGAGAGAGAGTATTTCATTTATCATTTCCATATTTCCAATATGAGCTTCAAATAAAGGGAAGTGGATACAGATGACTTGTGGTACAATAACAAAGTTGTTTAATAATTCAGGAAAGACAAGAATATAACTTCATGTGAATGAAGAAAATGTATTTACCACTGGGATTACTGAGCAAATCTGGTAATCTCTGGGCAAATATATAAGATGCAATAGTAAAAGTAAATCAATAGATTGCCTACAATATTTTGTTACAACCAAAGAGGTGAGACACATAAAACAAGATGTCAGCACAGTACTTAACACCATGGCATCCCTAAACACTAAAACTGATATACCCTCTATTGCAAAAGTACAGTGCTTATGAATAATTCTAACTTAATTGTGAATATTAGAAGTTGAGACATTCTAGATGAAATATTTGCATGTTAATCCTTGAACTTCGTGAATAATGCACCAAAAACTGTATTTGACATTCTTGTTTGGCAATTCCATACCAGTGGCGTTGTTCAGGCCCTTGCATCTATACACATGTTAAGGTGTATTGCACCAGCTGAGTGTGCTGCAGCCTCATTACCAATGTTTATTTTTGGATCCGTTTTGCCTCAGTTGTCTGCATACATGTGAAATTTGCAATGCAATGTAAAAATGTGAAAATTGTAATATGAAACACTGTGTATGAGTGGAAGTACAGTAATAATTTCCAAGTTGTGCTATGATTATTCCAAAATATCATTTGTATTTATTAATAATAATAATAATAATAATAATAATACATTTTATTTGAAAGTGCCTTTCTAAGCGCCGAAGAAAACTTTGCAGAGTGATTAAATGCACAATAAATAAAATACTAAAATGAATAAAAACAACAAGTAATAGTAACATCAGGTTAAAAAGTATCAGTGAAATTAAAGAGAGAACACGGCTTGGAATAGATGGGTTTCGAGTCTGGATTTTCAGCATGACTGAAAGCTCTGCTTCCTGTGTTGCTGAGATGAGCAGAGGGCGCAGAGAGATGGAGAGAGGAGGAGGACCTAAGGGAGCGAGGGGGGCGGCAATGCGGAGGAGATCAGACAGATATTGGGTGGGGTGGGGTGGGGGAAAGTGCTTTCATCAGACATGTAATAAACTGGGGGCTTTAGAAAGTATAAGAGTGATGTACAGCTTTTCTTCAAAAGATGGTGCTATGATAGTGACCAAAAATGTTACAATTAAATCCAGACAAACCAACTGAAACAGCCTTACCAAAATATCTGACATAAGCTGTTATCAATACATGGACACAGCAGATTGAAGTTGAGGGCTGAGGCAGGGTAACACGAGCAGAAGCTCTGTCAAAAGGTTCTTTAGTCCTCTTTATCTCTCCCATTATTTGGTTTGAGGTGCCTCTTAAAAAGGTGAGCAGTCCGAGCATGGATGGAGCCCAAGTGGATAAGGTGAGCTTGTAGTACCCTGGATGGATTTGGTCTTCTATCCTTTATGCTCCCGTTGCCTCTTAACACTCTTGTCATGCCAGTCATGCAGGATTTCAATCATTTTTAACTGAAATTGCACATCAGAAACTTTGGAACAACTGTGATGACTGCACATAATGGATTATTTGTAGTGCAGTGACAGACTTTGAACTGAATGTACGGCCTCATGCTGGGCCTTTGTGACTCAGTCAAAATCAAATCAAGAGGGAATTAAGATAAATCATTGTGCTTTGTTCTCTTGGAGCTCTTAATGCTTTTCCTCCTACATTTTAAATAGAGTTTTTTGTAACATTTTAATACATGAATTATATTTTTCTTCAAAATGGGTTTGACAAAAACCCCGCTGTAGCATCAATGGCAACTTTTCACTGATGTGGTGCTTTGAAGTGGGGAAAAATTAAAATGAAAAAGTGTGTGTGTGTGTGTGTGTGTGTGTGTGTGTGTGTGTGTGTGTGTGTGTGTGTGTGTGTTTGGGGGGGGGGGGGGCACCAGAAGGACAGAAGTGTTTATCTGCATTCAAACAAATGATTTTTCTCTGAACTTGCCTGATGTCTGTTGGAGACACAAATTTAACATATCAACAGCTCATCTGTGTTCATGTGTGGCCATGAGAAATCAGGGCTTCAGCTCTGAGAATTATAAACCAGGCAGAAAAAATCCCTGGTCATCTGTCTGTGCTAACTGTTAATACTCATGTTTATTTGCTGCACGAGTACATGGATATTAACAGTAGATTTTCCTCCGAGTCCATTCTGCATGTTCTGCAGGGTCACTCTATAGCCTCATCGTTTCCTTTCTCAGCTTGTTGCCCCTCAGCTCCAGTACTCGAGAAGCCCTCTCAAACTGATGCTGCCAAAGGGGGCAGCATGTGTATGAAAACACACATCTCTCCCCAGCAGATGGTGGTTTCTCCAGCCATACTGTCCCACCAGCCAGACTGTGTTCCAAGGCTTGGCCGTCTCCATAGCAGGTCCAGCAGGCTGCTGGCACCACATCTCCCTGCTGACCAGATCCTTTTTATGGACTAAGGGTCGGCAACACGTCTTCAAACGCAGGTCAATAGGCTGATTCCCTCTGCCACTTGTGTCCACTCCGTTCTCAGCAAACAGCAGTGTGTGAAATATCTGCAGTGACAATGCAAAGATACTCCGTGCTGTGTTTTTCCGCAGCTCTGGAGGCAGCTCTCCAATGGAAACTTGGTGAGCTGAGACAGAACTGTCCGTACATGGTGTTGATTCTTCTAGTGTGCGATGCAAAAGGAGCATTGTAGCTTTCAAAGGTACAAAATCGATTGCTACCAAGCTGTTGCCAGATTTTCTTGTCATTTCCCCTAGTAGTCCCTGACAAATTCAGGTGTGAAGCTTTCAGGCCCAAGACATCCATCATTCTGACCTGCTCACGTATACACAAATGATTCTGTGCGCACACATTCAAGCTCACATCACAAAGTCAGACACACAGGCTACCAAACACACTTTGTTACTCTGATTGGAGGCTTGCTGTTATTTATAAAGAAGCAAAAATGCAATCTTTTTTCAGGCTGAGCTCCCTGCTGTTTATATTTAGGCTGTTTGGTGGGGGGAAAACAATCATGATGGGTCTTGTAAAAACCTGGCTGTCAGCATGTGAATCAACATGTGAATGACCCTTATCAAATTTGCTCTGGAATAAATTCTGGTCCAAAGCTGAATACATTTCCATTCATGAATGCCAGATTAAATGGCTGGATGGCCAGGACTGGCCAGGCTGCTCTCTTGGGCTGCAGCCCTGAGGACTGTCTGTGTGTGTATTTGTATGTGTGTGTGTGTGTACATATGCATGTGCCTGGTTTTGTTTGTGCATTCTGCGCCTGTGTGTGCATTTGAAGCCTTTTCAACATAAATTAAAGCCGGAGGTCAGACTGAAGGTTGAGAGACAGCGATTAGTACTCATTTCCCACCAAAGAACTGATCTGTGTGTGTGTGTGTGTGTGTGTGTGTGTGTGTGTGTGTGTGTGTGTGTGTGTGTGTGTGTGTGTGTGTGTGTGATTGGCTGTGATATTGTAAAGGTGCTGATGCATGGGGAATGTGTCGGAGCTAATGTGAGGAAGCATGAGGTGATAATGGGAAAATAAAAGGTGTCTGGATGGCCGTACAAATGGGCATGTGTGACTGAATGGCTTTTGTTTTGAACTCGAGCTAACGCTTGATGTCCTTTTTGTGTCTAACCTTGAGCTGAGCAGATGAGATGGAGGAGCATGGCAGTTAGAGCGACATCCATCTGGCTCTAAGAGATGAGTTCAGCTTCACATGCTGATATTTCTCTGCAAGACTGAATGGAGAGCGCGGTGTGATGCCTGCTGAGACAGACAGGCAGCCCTGACTGAAAAATGAGATGGACTGATGGTCAGGCAGGAAGATAATGATTCAGACGTGTTTTTTCTCTCGTCCAGACAGAGGCATAAAAGAAGCAAAAAAAATGCATTCAGACATTGAATTTTTTTTTTGCTCTTTTTCGGCAGTGTTGCTGCTCACATAACTGATGCCATTGGGTCTTTGTCATTATATACGCTTGTACGTGCATGTCATAGTCGCTATGTCAGGGCTGTGTGTACTTTTGCCCTGCTAAGAAGCTCCCCTGAGGTGGTATTGTAATCCTGCCGTGCGACACGAGCGCTTTGTAGAAGAAGGCCTCAACCCAGGCTGTATTTTTTTGTGATTATCTGTGCTTTTCATGTACAGGCCACCCATTATTCTCACAGGCTATTAGAGCTATGGAGAATAATGCAGGTCAGCTCAGTTTGAGGCCAAAGGAACAGGGACAGTGCATGTAATGATCCAGGGGGAATCTTTGAATATCTACTGCATCAGTGAACTGCATGCAATCTCTCAGGCAAAAGAAGTTGCAGGAGACATGAAATACCAATTCAAACTCTGCTCTTGACATGGTATCGATATGAACAAAGGGAGCTCCTGTCCAGTACCATGTGCTGCTATAGTAAATGTTTTCCTCCTTGGCATGTTGCCACATCCAGGGCTCAGTGAGAGGAAACTGATGGTGATAAAAGGAAACTAGCCTCCGAGATCCATCAATGATTCATGCAGATTTTTTTGTGCGTGTGCTAACTTGTGTTTTGTGCCCCAGTGCCTGACTCCTGCCATCCATGGCTGAACCTTCAACACGGGTACCTGAGATGTGTTGTATTTTTTCATTTACTGTGCTGAAAAAGCTCTGCTTTATTAAGCACCAGGCACACAAAAACTGACTTTGCCTGCAAACAAGTTATTATGCGAGTAATAAAAACAAAATACAAGTATTTTGCGAACCAATGCTGCTCATACTCCAGTGGTGTGAACCGTAAAAATGATCTTCATGAAGCTTGAAAAGTTCAGTTTCTGTTGACTCCGACAGAAATCTTAGGTTTGACTAAAGCATTTCTTTCTGTTTTTTTCCTGAACAAAAGAAAACATATTTCCATCTAAAGGGATCATTTACCCATGGTACATAAAGGTTAGCTTGAAAACTCATTCTTGACACTTGTCCTGAGCTTTCATCCAAAAGTACTTGAAAGCAGGCTTCGCTTGCTGCTAATGGAGGCTGTAAGGTTTACCTTAGTTTCTGCTGGCAGAAGAAAACAGATCATATCTAATACTTTATCCAGAGGGTTTGAGTTTAGACTCTTCATATGGCACCCTTCATAATCAGTTTATGGCTGTGTGTGAATAGATAAATGTGATGGGTAGTGTAAAAACCTTTTGAGTCTCTTAAGAAAGCATGTTTGTGTTTTTTGGCCAAACAATAAAACACTGTCACCCTTGCTAGTTGCCTGCAGAATTACTGGTGTGCTAAATGGGTTATTAACAATCCTATTGTTGTAGACTCCAAAAAGGAAAAAGAAAAAAGTCCAATGTTGTTTTTCAGCTTTGGCTGAACCACCTGCCATTGGCCGAAGTTGTAGCTCTGATTAATGACAATTGCTGCAGTGCCATGATGCTAAACTATCTGAATCTAACAAGCAAAAATGACAGAAGGCAACCATCAAATTCCAATTCTTGAAACTTTCCATTGACAGCTTCAGTCTAGACACCTTTATGTTATTTGATACTATAAAGGTGTAACGTCATGACTGACAGCTCTATTGGCAAATGTGTCTCTAGTATCGTCGTGTGCAGGTTATTAGCAAGGTAGAGAAGAAACGGCAAGAAAACTGTAATGAAAACAAATGTGAGTTGTTAAACCATGAACCATGTGTCTGCTTCTAATCAACACTAAAAGCTAGTCCACTGTGGATTGTATCACCCTGATGCAGAAATTGTTTTGATTTTATTTGTGAGTTTAATGGTGTCTTGGTTTGTGAAAGAGCACCACTTGCTGATCAGTTCTGCACACACTCTGACTCACTAGTATGAATGTCCATCTTCATTGCTTGGATGGTTTGGCTTCACATTGTATAACAAGAGAGCAGGGACTTTTCATCTTTCTTTCTGTTCAATTAGTGGTGTAAGACCCTGTTTTTTTCATACAATACACAGTGAGAAAGGAAATAATATGTGACTGTTTTAAAACCTGAGGAATGCTGTGAAAAATATTATGGGCCCACTTTATTTAGTAGCTCATATCACACTGAATTGCCTCTTTAATCCACTTGACCATTCTCCATGTTAACTGCTGTTAATGAAGAGTTTTCAATGTTTGGCGTCAATTTAATTGATTCAGGCACCACAGTTAATGCACATTTATTGATGGTTAAATCCAACTCTTAGAGTAAGTTTTGAATTGCAACACACACTCCTGTATCACCTTAATGTTTCTTACATTTTATGACCATACAAAGAAGATGGATTTGAGCTCCCATGTCACTAGAACCGTTTTAAAGACAACTTAGCAAACTTTACCAGATAAAAACTACAGAAAGTAAACCGCTGAACCAGAGTGCAATATTTTAGCAAGACTTTAGGAATGTATATTGATATCAACAGGGCTTGAGTAGTTGTGCCTAACCCGCTTATGTGCAAAAGATCATACATTGGACTCACTTTTTCTTACTGTCCACAGAAGCAGTCTCGTAAGACATGACCAGTGTTTTGAAAAGTTATGCAACAATAGTTGGGGACTTCTGGAGTAAATGGGAAAGTTCTGTTCCTGGCAGAGCCCTCTTTAAAGATTCATGTGACTTCTGCAATGAATCGGTTATCACAAAATGTGGTTGGAAGAGTGACAGCTCGACATTACCTGATAAAATCTACCAGCCTTGTACCTCTCACCTCACTCTCTGCACAAAGTCCTCTTCTATTAAAATAACTCTGGTTTTTACATTCATGCATAAAGGAACAGGCACCATTTGAGGTACTGCAGCTGTCCTGCAAAATGTACTACAACCAGGTGAAGTAATGCCCACTTATCTCTTATGTACATAAACGTGGTCAATTTACAGGAATACCTACTTGCTATTCAATATTTATGGCAAGAGAAAATGCAGGAAAAAGGAGGTCTGAATGTGTAGGAGGAGAAGGCAGGGAGGGAACCATTTCTGAAATATGCATGAGTGCACACATGCAGGCACTGGCGATTCTGATGTGGAACTGGAGCTCTGGGCAGAAATGAGGGAAGGCTGAGTCACCGTGAGGAGAGGTGTAAGAAAGTGACCATGATGATGAAATAAGACATTTCTTTCCTGCTGCATCTTGAAGGATGAGACCTTTAGATGTGGAATCTGATTTTAAATCTGTTCAAGTCATGGGCGCAGATTTATATAAGACTTAAGTTCTATATGAGAGTGAAACTTTTCACTTTTCACCAGCTGATTTATTTTCACAGTAAAAAATTTGATAGAATGCAATAAATTTTTTTCCTTCATACATTTATCTATTATACCGCTTATCCTTTCCGGGTGGCAGGGGCCTATCCCAGCTGACTTAGGGTGAGAGGTGGGGTACACCCTGGACTGGTCGCCAGTCAATCACAGAGCTGACACATAGAGACAGACAACCTTCCACATGCACATACATGCGGACAATTTAGAATCACCACTTAACTTGATGGTTTCAGGGAAGACAGTAGTCTGCCATTGAACCGTTGTTGTTGTGCAGTTCAGACATGGCAATTAAAAGTTCCCACAACAAAAGTGGAATGCACACATGCAAAACGGAGGGTGACGTCAGCATTTCCACTGAAAACTGCGGCTTGCCGTTTACACGCCAACGGTGGCTGCAGCATATGAAAAAAATTCGACTCTGGAGGGCATTTCAAAAAAGTTTGGTTTTAGTTTGGCTGAAACGCCTTTTCTTTGTTAACAAGAGGCTGAAATGCAACAATACTTTTGTGTTTCATCCTAAAACCGTTTTTGTGTAAACAGCATATTTGACCTCAAAATCAAACTGAGAACCCGTTCTGACTGAAAACAGTTGAACGCATGGATTTGGAAGCTGCTGTCTTCAACTTCAAAAGTGTTAAATAAAGCACCTTATACAACATTAACGATAAGCAAATTCTCAGATTGTCAAATTTCCTGCTATGCTCCACTCACATTCACCGCTCTCTCTAAGTCACTTGACCATTCACTCTGCACGTCGCTCTGCCTGACCCTGATAACGGCATGATGAGATGACAGCCCACCGAGGAGGGGCTCTAACTGTGTGAACTGTTGCATGAAATGCGGTAAATAAATGGATGCTCTTTTAGATCTTTTAGTAATGTGATTTGGCGTAGGCAGGCTACTTAACTTAACTGAAAGGCTGAAAAATATATTTTCAGCTCCAGACAGATTTTCATTTTTTTATCATATCGCATAACACATGACTTGAATATTGCGCATTCACACATCATGATAACGATATTGAAACAATAACGTTTTTTTTCTTAAGGTTAAGACAGCCAGCCTTTGTTGTTTGAGATTCAAGAACTTTGTATTCCATTTTCTATATTAAAGTATCTATGCAGTGCTGTATCTTTTTCCTTAGAGAAATATAGACATGGGCTTCATAGTTCAATTGATCAAAATGGCCTTGTGTGGCTTTCAGTATGTAAAGGAATGGCCATTACTGGATCATGTGCAGGGATTTTCCTGGCTGAAAATGAGGTGGTGGTGTTGGTGGTACCTGATCGTGGGCCCACAGGTGCACCATGCCGTCAACTGGCTCAAACAAGTGTTTTACTAGTGGTCTATTTAGGAGTTGTAATTACATGAATGTAAAAAATGACAAGTGTTATTTTAAAGCTAACTTGTTTATTTAATTATTTATTTTTATGTGCTTTGTTTAACAGTTCAGTTTGGTTAGATGGCAGCTTAACCACCATTTACTTGCACAAGGCACAGCCGATGGCTAAATGTTTGGCCCCCCTTGGTTTCATTGAACCTCCTGATGCAGTTTTTGCTTGTAAACATGCAAATACCTATTTTTTTGGAAAACTGTCTGACAAAAACAAGGACCCAGATGCACAACTTGTTGAAGCACAAAAACAGTTTTTAATGAACTAAAAGTAAGAACAAAAAATCATGGAAGGCTCTGAACAGCAACAAAGAAAACATCAGTTAGGGCTGGAAAACTAAAGACTCAGGAAAAACAAAAACTCACAGGAGAACCTGGCTTAAATTAATTCGGAGCACATGGGTAGACGGTAAGATGTAGACAAAAATAGCCTGGGCAAGACAAAATGAACAGACACTGGACAAAGGGAGATGCAGACCATTTATACATGCTTGGTCAGTGCTTGGTCCTCTCCTCTTCTCCTTATACACCACCTCACTTGGTGCTCCACCAAGTGATCCACTCACATGGCTTCTCTTACCACTGCTATGCTGGCGACACTCAGCTTTTCATGTCTTTTCCACCTGAAGACACATCTGTCTCAGCTTTGATATCAGCGTGTCTGGCTGATATCTCCACTTGGATGAAGGAACAGCACCTTCAGCTAAATCTGTCCAAAACTGAGCTCATTGTCTTTCCAGCCAGTCCCTCTGTTCAACCACACATCAGTGTCATGCTTGAATCAAATCAACTTGTGCCCATAAACCCTGCCAGAAATCTTGGTGTCATGACTGATGCTCGGTCCTGTCGATATGCCCTCTATAACATCAGGAGGATCAGACCCTATCTGACACAACAGGCTGCACGGCTTCTGGCACAGTTTCTCGTTATTTCATGAATTGACTACTGCAACTCTCTTCTAGCAGGCCTCCCTGCGTGTATATTTAAACCTCTGCAGATGATCCAGAATGCAGCAGCACGTCTGGTCTTAAACCAGCCCAAAACAGCACACGTCACCCCGCTGTTAATCTCTCTTCACTGGCTTCCAGTGACGGCTTGAATCAAATTCAAAGCTCTTCTGGCTTACAAGACAGTGACAAGAACGGCTCCTTCCTACCTCGAGTCCCTCATCAAGGTCTACACTCCTTCCCGCATGCTACGCTCTGCCTGTGAGAGACGCCTGGTGCTCCCAGCCCAGCATGGCTCTAAATCTCTAACCAGACTCTTCTCCTCTGTTGCTTCAAAAGGTGGAATGAATTACCGAACTCCAATCCACTTTATTTAGATGAAATACTTAAACAAAAAAAAAAAAAAAAAAAAAAAGTGTGTGTGTGTGTGTGTGTGTGGGGGGGGGGGGCATCCTTTGGGCTCTCGATGGCAGAGTACCTGTGGCCCAACAAATGTGAAGCATTTCCTTGCACTTACTAAGGTTTTTTCTCTTTGTTTAAATTCTTGCTTGTGATATTATGTCGCGTTGGACAAAAGTATCTGAAAAAAAAAAAACCTGATAACGATCCACAGGTGGAAACAACAAGGGTGGGGAACACATCAGGGCAGAAAGTAAAGCTATCTGAAATGAGACAACTAAAGACCTGACTGATCTAAAAAGAACTCAATATATATATGACAAGAAATAACACTGCCTGTATTTTTTTTCCTTATATATCAAACTAACTGAAAATTTAGGGAAAAGTGACTTTTAAAAATATTCCAAAAATGAGCTGAATAGCATCTTTTCAGCAGATTTATTCAAAATTGAGTCTGCACAGAAACTTTTTCCTCTACCAGCATTAAATTAACTGTGAGAGCAACTTAACAGAGAAACTAAGGAAATTGTCACTTTTTGTTGGGAAGTATTTTAAGTTGATCTGTATTTTAAGTCAGTAAATAATTGATTGCCACTCCTCCTGCCTATCACTATCCATACCAATATATTTCAGGGCTTATTTTAATTTAATATTTGATATAATAACAATAAAATAGATCATATTCATATTACACACATTAAGATGTTCAAAGCTTCCTCCCCTGCTGTCAGTCTGTCTCTATGTCGGGGGAGGGGCTGAGTCACACTCGTTCAGTAAACGAGAGTCTGACAGATTTGAACCTTATAGTCGTGTTATTTGATCTGTTGTGACAGTCAGCTGTTAGCTGTGGAGATAGCGGCTCTGAAAGAAAGAGCAGAATAAATTCATGTTTACAAGCTCATGTCTGTGCAGGAAAAGAGATATTAAGAAATTCTGACGTTCGTTTTTTTTTTTTTTTGGCAGAGATTTATTGTTGTTACTTACAGAAACTACAGGCGCAGTTCACATTTCCTCTGATTTATGTTAGATTGATTGTGACCATAGACTGTATAAAATATAAACGTAGTATCCGTGGCGTCACCCGTCGGCTCCAGATACAGTCAAATGAAGCCAGTCCTTGGACAGGGCCATATTGGTTATGACACAGGCTTTGAGCTTCCTTTCTAACAGCTATAGGGCGCCGGTCAGTCATGTGAGCTGAGCTGAGCCTCTGATTGGACAAACTCGTAATCCTAATACCTAATAAACCACAGAGTTAGAAAAAATTTCACCTCCTATACAGTGTGTGCTGATGGTAAAATAAACATTTCAGACCCAAGCCGTTTTTTGATCCAGGCTGTAAATATTCTTTTAAAGCCTTAAAAGTCTGTTTTTTTTGGCTTGGTGTGTATGTGACTTTTGGTCTTTCTGCAGTCAGCCTCAAGGGGATTTTCGATGAACAGAAACTTTTAGCACCTCTGCATAGGCTTCATTTTTCTCTAAGGAATTTGGCCCCTTGATAGTCACTCACTGCTCTGCTGTGAAGGTTGGTGCGCTGCAGCCCTGACAAAGTCAGGTGCCACAGTGAAGGGAGACAATCGACAAACATCTAAAATATTTTTTAAAATGACACGTGGTCTTCCAGAACTATGTACTGGGTACCTTGTGCCCCCACTGCTATAATGCTGGGCTCCCCAGTTTGTAAATCACAGCCATAGACTGTGCGGTAAAAAATCAACCAAAGATGCTTTGACAGGTCAGCCGGCGCTAATTTCAACACAGTGCCACCGCCACTACTGTTCGTTACATGTAACTACAGATTACTGAAAGGACAGATACAAACAGGGAAAGCTTGTGGAATATCCAATTGAAAAAACTAAGCTGTGAGCTGGTGTCGTAAGGAATTTGGGGACGGTGGCTGCCACCAAATTTCCTATGTAGGAAAACCCTGATGTGATAGAAAACTTCATGGAAAAACTTAAACTGACCTGACAGAGAAGAAGAGCTGCACCATGGATCCTCAATTGTCAGGATGTGTTCAAGTTTCTTTAGTAAAGAAGTATAATTTCAAACTGGGGGAATGAAAGAACAGGAAAGAAGTTAATCCAAATGTTTATCCACTGTCATCTGACAGGACGATGACTTTCTGTGTGTGTGGTGAGGAAGAGAAAACTTTTCAAGCCACAAACTCCTCTGAGTGTGACCCTGGAACACAAAAGTCTTTTTAAGCCTTTAGAACTACGGATCTGTTTGCGTTTCTTTCTGATGTTTGATTGATTAAAATGTGTGCTCCTTCACAGATTCACTCACTGATTTCAAGGATTCAAGGAGCTTTATTGTCATACAATCACACATTCACACATGTATAGCACAAAATTTTACCCTCAAGGTCCTGATTTTTAAGCCTGATAAATAATTTAGCAAAAATATGTAAAAAAAAAAAAAAAAAAGGTATAAAACAGAAGAGATTAGGAAGAGTCTTATACACAAGTAGAAGTATAAAAATCTGACTAAACATAATGATAAAACAACAAACTAAAGCAAAGGGAACTGAATTTAGCACTGCTACATAGGTGAGGTAGACAGCAATATTACACTAAAATCATAAAGTAAACTCCACACCGTTTCATTACACCTACAGTGTGTATGTTGGCTGAATGTAACTGATTTGCATGGTGTGTGTTTGTTTGTGTAGGTGTACACTGTAATGCAGAGCTGAGTCCATTAGGGAAATAAATGTAACTTACAGGTAATGACATATATTACACCAGCTGTAAAGGTCACTGATGTGTGCTGCACACCATACTGACACTGACAATCCTAGAATGAGTGAGTCTCATAGCAAACTGACAGACAGAGGAATGTATTAGACACAGGACTGTGTGAAGACACTCACCATAGTTAGTGAGCTTTTGTGACTGTTGACATGATTGTAATATTTGTGTCTGACACACGTCTTAAACCAGGTTCACTGCCTGCTGCGACTGATTTCAAACACAAACAGGTAGATCATGTCAAGGAGGCGCGTCACTCATCGCTCCCCTCAAAGTGCGACTCGGCAGGCATTCCACAGTTGTTTTTGTTTTTCCTTTACCAAACTGAATATGATAATGTCACTTGGGAACAGCTAGATTAATAAAGATTTCTATGATGGCGTCAGCTTATTTTTGTCTTTATGGAGGAGATGAGTTGAACACTTGGGGCATGGGGTTTGGAAACAATAATGCATACATTATAGTGAGTTTGAAAACAGAGTTTACAAACCAAACTGGATTAGAAATGGCAGATATTTTGTTAGGTAACTCTCCAATTTCACAGTGTCTTTCTATGTGAGGTGTTTCTGGTGAACCTGCTGCAGGATTCCACACTCTGTGGCTATCAGTTTTAATTTGGGTTCAAAGCGCTTGTCTTCAAAACAAACAGCGTTCTCATTTTTCTGAGAAGTTCTCTGTTTGACCCCTTAGCTGCTTCAAAAGCTCAATCTGGATGAGAAAAAAAATGAATGTATGCTCAGTCCTACACTTTTAATAGTTTATCAGATAGCTGTGGCACATTTTAGTCATGTTATGCATCTGAACAATGAATTAAAAAAGCTGTATAGGTAAACTAAGCAGATTTAGATTTACAGTAATGTACAACCATCAATTGTCTTAAATTGATAAAAGGGAAAAAACTAAGCCTTTAAGATTTTGATCACACTATTATAATAATTTAAAGTAAGGGTATTCAAGGGCAGAAAGAGTGTGAGAATGTGTACCTGAAGTAAGTGGAAAATTTGCTAGAGGATCAAGTGCAAGGTGTAAACAGTAGACCATGAAAATGAAAGGAAAACACATGGAAATATCCAGGGGAAGTCACCCGTTGGTTTCTAACCTTTTAAAGCCTGACCCATCACACATAGCCAGAAAATTCTAAATTTTGGGAACTGAGATGTTTATTAACCCTTTTAACAAAATCCACAAAAATATTGCTATATTATTTTGTTTATGATAGATTTTTTTGTATCACATTTGATAAAATGGGCAGCAATTTTATCAGTAAATGGAAATACTTATTTCAATTGAGATGTTATTATTACAGCAACTTCTTCAAATTTAGCAGTGATTGTTCTGAAAAGAAAGTGTGTGAATGATTCCATGATAGCAGCTATTTTGAAAAGGGCCAAAATATGACTTCAGTTGCCTGTAGTGGATTGATTATCCTCAAGGGGAAGACTATATATATATATATATATTTTTTTTTTTTTTTGACAGGTTTTTTAAGGAAACTATTTATCATGCTGATGAGATAGAGATCTTTGAAACTCTTGTATCAAATATGATATGTTCAGCAACATTGGGTTAAACTCTTCTTTTTGACTGCGTGGTTAGCATTTTGGCCTAAACCATATTTATTTTCAGAACCAGAATAAACTTTTCATGGAAAAAAAAAAGCTTGATAGACTGAGCTTTGTCTCAGTCCTGATTTACTGCCAGCTTTGGTGGTAGCAGATTGTCAACTGCAGGTATCTTAAGGATTACTCTGCTTTAACATCAGTTTTCCATCTCGATGGGAAAAGGCTTAAAAAAAACAGTAATAATAATAATCTGGTTCAATATGTTGACTTAAAAGAAACCAAAACGTGTTGGAAAAATATACATTTGTCATAAACCAACTAAGAAATATTTTCCCTCATAGACTTCTATGGAAGATAACACTTTGCAACCACTGAGTTGCCTCCAAGCTGGTCATCAAAAAAGTGAAAGTTTAAAGTGTTTGCTATTTTATTGATTTTCTCAAATAGAGGTCAGTCTCAGTTCCTGTATTCAGTTCTGATGTGGTAACTTGTCTCCTCACAGCTTTGAAAAAGGGCAGATTCTGGATAACTCCTGATCCTTACCACAATGATGACAACATCCAGATTGGACGTGAAGTGAAGATATCCTGTCAGGTACAGTAAAGAATTTCATGTGCTGAGATGCATCTACCTTTAATAACGATCAAGTAGAAAGTTATACAGTCTAACACATCTACGTCCCTGCTGTATGTCCCAGGTGGAGGCGACCCCACCAGAAGAGCTAACCTTCAGCTGGCTTAAGAACGGCCGTGCCCTGCGCAGCTCGGAGCGAATGGTCATCACTCAGACCGACCCTGACATCTCCCCTGGGACCACCAACCTGGACATCATAGACCTCAAGTTCACCGACTTTGGCACGTATACCTGTGTGGCGGCACTGAAGGGTGGAGGCATCCCGGAGATCAGCATTGATGTGAACATCTCGTCCACAACTGGTGAGCCTCACACCCCTTTGTGTCAGAGACGCATCTTCACACACCCCTCTCATATTTAACACAAAACACACACACTCATACAGACATCATTTTCCTGTTTTAATCATATAAATTCAAAATGCTCATTGACAAAGCAAAGAAAGCAAATAGTAGTATTTCATGGACTGTTGGCAAGGGACCTTTTTTTAAAAAAATTCATTAGATTTTGTAATTTTTTTCAACCAGACTTCTGAAAACTTTTAGACTTTTTCTAATTATGTTGAGTCAGTTGTTTTGGAATATTCATAAATATTAAAGATCAAAGCTAAGCAAAAAAAAACACAAACAACTTCTTTTGTGACATTAACAAACATTAAATTTAATTTTTGTCTGGATTAAAAAAAAGATTATTTCATATAATTAAACTTGGAAAGTATTAAAATCCTTCCTTTGTGTCTTTTAAGCAAAGCAGACACTTTTTACCTCAGTCTCAGGTTCTGCCAGTGACAACTCTTCATCCCTGCACAGTAGATGAATTGAGTTTTGTTCCTGGAGTTTATGCAACAGTTATTGCATAAGTTTCAGTGGGTAAAAAAAATAAGTATGAGAAATGTGTTCTAAATGAATTGACAACTTCAAATTGAATAACACTGGCACATCTTTTTCTTTCCTTTTGTTCTTCAGCAACATGAAAAAAAAAATCTTTCTCTGTATGTATGCTTTGTACAGACTGTGGCGACACATTTCCTTGTTAAAATGACAATAAAGGTCTATCTATCTATTTATCTACTGTGCTGAGATGGCAGCTCCCGTCTCAAGACTTTCAAAACTTGAAGTATAAAGACTCACTGTATGCAGATAAAAGCGACACTATACAGATTTTTGAGTGTCTGATCTGGGTGAACTGACTCTGAACGCAAGAGCCTTCACTCACAGGAACATGTCTGTATTCTGGTCGTCACTCTCTGACTGATCTGTCCCAGACTGTTGGTTGTTCAAGAGCCACTGTCTTCTACTTTATTGTCTGTTAGCTGAACTAAATTAAATCACTGCACAAACACAAGTGTATTGCAATGATTTGTTCAATTGGACTCCTGTGAGCCAAAACCAACTCCATCAGTCTGACTAATCAAAGACTTAACATCCATTGTCCTCCCATCTAATTGGCCGTCTCCATTGTTCTGACTAACGTTTGCATACATGTGTACAGCATGTTAATGACACAACATACCAGTCCACCTCGTCTATTGAGCTGCATCATTGTAGTTTAAATCATGGCATGATGAGTAGTGCTGTAGTAACAGACTGTTTCTGCTGCTGTTTTTCTGCCTTTGAGAAACTCAGCAGCTCTTTTGTACATCATTCAAATCAAAAGATGGCACGGCGTAGGTGCTTGAAAATCAGTGCTCCATCTTGAAGCGAATAACAAAAGAACAAATCCGCCATCAAATGTCAGTTTTTCTGTCTATTGTTTTAGATTTATCATCAATCAACCCTCTTGCTGTCAGACTGGAGAATAAAAAAGCCTTCACTTGAAACAAAAGAGAGCCTAACTTTTAGAAGATTTCTGTGACACATTTTGAATAGTTAACAATAGGTTTTGTACTACTCACTTCCTACAGGCTCTGAGATAACAGTGACATGCAGTAGTTAGAAAGACAAAGAGACAACACGTTCCTTTTTTTTTTTTTTTTTACCTCGATCTCTCCTTCTTAGATAATCAGTTTGCAGCAAATATGTGGAATAACTTCTTTATCACCACTTATTAATGGCCATCAGCTGACTCCACTGTTAGAGACACTTTGGTCAGGAGACACCTAAAGGCAACATGCCCTGTTTCTCCATATGTGTTATTCACATAAGCTGGTGTTGGTGCAGGAGTTTTTTTTTCTTTTTTTTTTTCCTTTGGGTTCACTGATGTGTTTTCTACCGATAAGTGACTTTTTGCACTTTACAGCTGGGTTCATAGCATACTCACACCCATGCTCATGCATCACCAGGCATATCTGCACACTTCGGCACCTTTCCTGTCTCTCACTGGCTTGATTTTCTATCATACACACACACCTCGCCGCCACTCACAGCATGAACATGAAAGCGGCGCATCGACCTTGGGCGCATAATTATTGTTAGATAATCCTTTGATAATCCCAGCACTATAAAACAGTGAGATCAATCGCACCTGCCAAGATTGTTTCCTCATTATCTCTTAAGTAGTGAAGTCTCTTCTTTTGGAGTGCTGGGGTGCTGCAAATGCATTAACACAGACCCTCTAATGTGTTTTTTTAAAAATACCCCTGACTGAGGAAATGACTGACTCTACTGTGATCATTTGAAATGAAAAGTTTCCTTAAGGCTCAGATGTTATTGCCTTTTAAGCCTTCATTGTTCCAGTCACATGGGTTGGTATGAAACATTATGAGAGTGTTGCATTGACAGAGGGGCTGTGCCTGTCAGTGGACATATTGCGATGAATTTTTCTTCTACCTGTTATAATTCCTGCTGTTGTTCCTGGATGTGCTTGAGCTGTTTTGCTGGAGAAATGCTGTTATGTGTTGAGCACGCTCTGTCCGATTTATGTCACAAATTAAAAAAAAGTGTCTTCACAGAGCTGCACCATGTAAAGTCTGAGCACTAAAGCGCCTTGTGCCTCCTCCTCGCCATATGCCTGCAGCCTGTTTTGGGCAGAATAAGCCCTGTTTTTGTTCCTCTGCCTGTTTTCCTGAACTGAGAAAACCCAAGCTGCAATTAGAAGTCTTAATAAAAGCATTTAGGGGAGATTACACAGTAGGTCTGCCAGGGTTTCATGCTGAGGAAGAGGTTGGAAAGAGCCTTAAGTGTCTCTAGTCAGAACACTTTAGAGCTCAATGGCTGCGAGATTTGACTACAGGATCCAGATTCCAAACCTCAGCCTCAGCCTCAGCCTGCAGCACATCTCTGTTAAAATGAATATTTATCATCCTCCATTCTTTTAACTTTTGTTGTGCACAGATTTTAACAGCTGTCATGATATCTCCCTTTTGGGGGAAAAAAAACTGCACTAATATTTACTATCATGACATGCTCATTAAATAAGCAACCTCTTTTCTTGTCCCAGACACTGTGAGTTTCATGCGTATTTATGAGCATGGTCAGGAAACGAGGACAGACTTCCCCTTTGGATACTGTCGGAATTAGAAGGAACACGAGGAGCACAAGACAGAAGAGCAGCAGAAAAGAGTTACGAGCAGTGGTGTAAAACATCTCATAAACTTCTAACAGAAAGTAGCCTATTAATCCACTGATTAGTCCATCTGTTGCTGGTGTGCCTTCAAGGATTATTGTGTATATTGTAATTATTGACATTCTACTGCTGTGGCTCTGAAATGTGTAAGACTTCCCACCAGAGGTACCTCAGGGACCGTCCTGAAGATGGAAATTTTAATAGCATGTCGAGTTATTACTGATAGTCTTGACATTTAAAGCCAGGCTTCATCGCAATGCTGATACCCACTTATTGCACTCATCTTCCCATAATTACTGTAAACACTCAATTTTACCAACTTGGTTGTCCTTTAAACAGGCGAGAAACGTCTCTGTTGATACTTCTGAGCCACAGGACATGACAGAAGCTCTATCACAGCCTGATTGATGATCTCAAAGTATTAGTGTTGAAAGTCACCCCTCTCTTTTTGCAGGAGAGATAAATCCTACTTTGATGAGTAGCTCAATTAGCATCCCGCTCACACCTGAAACTCTGGCACCACCCAGTGTTTCTGTCAATCTCAGGAATCACCGCAGTTAATGAATTAAGCAAATCAATTAAGTGCTCAGTTGATTAAAAAATGAGCTGGTTTAATAAATACAATTGAACAAGCTCTTTTTTTTTCTCCCAAAGGAGAGTCATCCAAAGCTTTCAGCTGGCTTTTCCATCTCTGTCAGTTGAACTTCCTGAGGTCTGTTTGACTCTGATTCATCATGATCTGCCATCATTGCAGTGGCACATGTGGCTCTTATTTGACTTCTGGCTGTTGACTGTGCTGATGTGCTTGTTTCAACAACAAATTCAGCGACCCTGATAAAAACCGACCTGGTCTGCATCCTGACTCACCTACAGAGAGCAAAGGTTCAACTGCTGTTTGGTCACTGAGGGTAGAAACAAGATGTTTGCTGCTTTTAGCCTCCGTGTTTGGACATGTGGTGCTCTCACAGAGTGTGGTTGTTTGTTGATGTTGGTCAGATGTCCATTCTCTTTTATTGCTTTCCTGTGTGTGTTTGTGTGTGTGTGTGTTTGTGTGTGTGTGTGTGTGTGTGTGTGTGTGTGTGTGTGTGTGTGTGTGTGTGTGTTTGTGTGTGTGTGTGTGTGTGTTTGTGTGTGTGTGTGTACAACAGGAAAAAAAGCCAGTCCAACAACTTCCTGAGCCAACAATGGAAAATATAAACCAATAATTGTCAGTATGGTCTCAAATCTTTGCTTCTCATCTGATCCAGCGGGCATGTCAAATTGAAGTCAAAACCAGAAATGATCAAATATGTTTCTGTCTATTTTAACTGACTGTTTAAGCTCTGTGCCTCGCTGCTTCTGTTACCAAGCAAGCTTTTCAGTCTTACACTGCCTGTGCAGTTTCAACAACAAGGACATATTAGTGACTGAACTTCCTTACATAACAAAGCAGACTGTAAAATACAGCCGGCAAATTCAGCTTTAATAAAATAGCAACTGCAATTGGCTGTTCAGTCAGACAGCTCAGGTTGTATAGGTTGAACATCACTGCAGCTGACACTGACAGACAATTCACCCTACATGTTAGGACTCAAATTGTATCACTTTTTGCACATTTATTTTTCACACGGAAACCGAGGAGTGATGATGTCTCAAACACCCTTGTTCGGCCTGCAGGTGGATGCTGGGAAGGTGGTGGGAGTGGAAGCTTAAGTGCAGCTAAGGTGCCAGACAGTGGCGGCAATGGCAGAACAGAGGGAGTGAGGATATATCAGGCGTTGTCCAGTCAAATGTAAGCTTTAGCAAGCTTATAAAGCTAATTTTCCTTTGGGATGCTGGTTCAGAGCAGTTGGTAAAGCAGACGCCTACAGTCTTCCTTGCTCTGGTGGCAGGTTTGATTCTTAATCGTGTTGCCCACTCTCTCTTCCCGTATTGTCTCTCTGCAGCTGTCTCACCAAATAATACCACATGCCAACCCACACCCACAAAAAAAGCAGAAACAAAAAGAAATATGCTTAGCTAAATTTCTTCAAGAGTTGACACCAGCTCCAGTAAAAATAAAATACTTGTTAAAACCAGGTTGCTAACTTATCAGTGTTGGCTCTCTTTCTTAGTTCAGTATAGTTCATTTTTTTAACACAAGATACAGAAAAATACGAAGTACATAAACATAATAGATATAAAAGCCTACATAGCCAATATGTGTAACACATCTAAAAGAGAGATACACTGCTCAGGTGGTGACCACAGACCACTTCTCAGGTCCTCTGCTTTCTGGCTGTTGTTTTGGTCACTTTTAAATGCTGGTGGTGCTTTTACTCTAGTGGTAGCATGAGACGGAGTCTTCAACCCACACAAGTGGCTCAGGTAGTGCAGCTCATCCAGGATGGCACATCAGTGTGAGCTGTGGTAAGAAGGTTTGTTGTGTCTGTCAGCGTAGTGTCCAAAGCATGGAGGAGTTGTGCTTACAGCCCAGCACCTTGCAGGACGTTTGGCATTTGCCAGAGAACACCAAGATTAGCAAATTCTCCACTGGCACCCTGTGCTCTTCACAGATGAAAGCAGGTTCACACTGAGCACATGTTACAGACGTGACAGAGTCTGTAGACGCTGTGGAGAACGTTCTGCTGCCTGCAACATCCTCCAGCATGACCGGTTCGGCAGTGGGTCAGTAATGGTGTGGGGTGGCATTTCTTTGGGGTGCCTCACAGCCCTCCATGTGCTCGTCAGGGTAGCCTGACTGCCCTTAGGTACCGAGATGAGATCCTCAGACTCCTTGTGAGACCATATGCTGGTGTGGTTGGCCCTGGGTTCCTCCTAATGCAAGACAATGTTAGAGTTCATGTGGAGTGTGTCAGCAGTTCCTGTAAGATGAAGGCACTGATGCTATGGAGTGGCCCACCCGTTCCCCAGACCTGAATCCAACTGAGCAAATCTGGGACATCATGTCTCGCTCCATCCACCAACGCCACGTTGCACCACAGACTGTGCAGGAGTTGGCTAATATTTTAGTCCAGGTCTGGGAGAAAATCCTACAGGAGACCATCCACCACCTCATCAGGAGCAGGATGTGTTATTTTAGTGTTCCCTTTATTTTTTTGAGCAGTGTATATAAAGAAATGCAAAACCACCACAACAGCCTAACTACAGTGTAAAAATGCAGACTCTTAGTAAAACAGGAAAAAAGGTTTTGAAAGCCAAATATGTTGCTGTGCCATGGAGTTACCAGCCATCATGTGAGACTTACTTCTCCAAATTAAACCTTTTTGACAACAGAATATTCAAGCCTAATTTGCAAAAGGACGATGACGCTCTTTGAAAAAATAAAATGGTTAGCGCTGTTTTCCTCACAGCAAGCAGTTTCCTCGTCTGTTTCTCTGGCCATCTGTGTGGAGTTCTCCCTTTATATGAGTGGGTTCTTTTCTGGTCCTCCCACAGTCCATAAACATGTTCATCAAGTCAAGTAGTCTCAAGTAGAGTGTGTGCGTCTGTCTCTCTGTGTTAGCCTTGTGCCTGTGATAGGCTGGAGACCAGTCCAGGGTGTGCCCCACCTCTTTTCCAGTAACAGATGTGGTGTGCTGCAGCCTTCCACATCCTCAAAAGAGGAAATGCATTTCAGATAATGAATGGATGGATGTCAGATGAAACATTTCTCTCATAAATTCAATGAATAACAAAATTTGAAGGTTTGATTATACTGGTAATCCCATTTAAAATCTGAGTCACATTTTAAAGTTAGGATCACATTGACAAAACTAAAAAAAAAACTCAGTTACAGGCTGAAAATACATTTAATAAACCCACCCAAAGTAGATCATAATTTGCGAAAAGGAAGAGCAAAAATTGATTCTTAAACACACTAACTACAAAAAATATAACCAATTTTGTCTCTGTACATAAAAATTTGCAACTGCCTCTAACCTTTAGCGAAAGGGAATCCAGCCAGATAGCTTCAGTTCCTGTTTAAGGTTTTTTACAGATTTAAGGGGCAGACCAAGTGTGCAAATGAACCCCAAAACCTAAAACTAAATGTCCCTGATCATTGTTTAGTCAGGAGCTGTGAACTGGACCACTGGACCAGAATAATGACATCTGAGCCCAGTACACTCCAGCTTTGGATTAACAGCCCAATAGAGGTCCAGGAACAGGCCCAGTGAGCCATGAACTGGGATGAAAGGGCTTAGCAGCTGCTTCAAAGCTGGTTTACTGTCCTGAGATGTGTGCCGTCTGACAACAGAAGTTACCACAGTCATGCCACTTCTAGAATGATAAGCACATAACCACCTGGCAGCATCTGTCTGCCTAACACCTGTGATGTTTCTTCAGGAAGACTTTGGCCTCGAAAACTGTCAGTCACACTATACAACAATGTGCTTTCAGAGAGGTCAGGGACATATTAACACTCACTAAAGTGGGATCCGTTGGTATTCCATGAGCACATTTCTCTTTATCCATAAAATATGTTAATAAGACTGGAGAACCCTGCACATTAAGCCTAGCATTCCTGCTTATATCCTCAGCTGCACCACCTGAAGTCATGCTTTATGAGATGGCCATCTGGGAAATCACCCCCCTGTCCAGCTGGGAAAAACCTGGGAGGAACACATGAATAAGAAGTACTCTTCCATCCCTCATTAACTACCACTGAGGCCCCTTGAGCGATGTACATAAACTCTGCTCCGTCCAGGGGAGTTGCTCACCGCTTAGCGGTACCAAAAGTGGAGGTATTGGAGGTGTGTACTTGTGCCAAAATGGGCTGTGGGCTTTTCTTTCACTCTGCCTGCTTGAGTAAATGTCAAAAGAAAGAAAGCAGAAAGGGAACTTTACAGAGAGCACTGTGGCTACAAATCAAACTACAGCCCATGAGAGCTTTAGTACTGAAAGCCTGCTGCTCCACAGACTCAGCCTTGTGAATTCATAAGGGGCTTGTTTGATTGATCGCAAGATAAGTTATAAAATCTCAGGGGAGCAGGAAGGACATCAGAAAAACAGACACATAGTTGCGGTCTGAGGGTGTCTCAGAAGTGTATCAATGCATTGAGCCAATTTTAACACATCTGTGGATATTTATTACACTTCAGCAGCTTGGGGAGTTGATGAAAAGCCTGTCCACACACACACACACATGCGCACACACCCACAAATGCACACAGATTCACAAACATGTCCACGGTGGACCTAAGAGACTCCTCTTTGTCCCCAGAGGTCCAGGACTCAGAGGAGCAGTGAGTCCTGTCATATTGTGACCAACTCATTGGCCTGGAGCTGTCTACACACACACTCTCACACATGCAGACACATACTCTGCAGGAGTTGCAGTAGTGGAGAGCGGGATGTTGCCATGGTGATGGGGAATGATGTCATGGCTCTTACCCAAAAAAGGGGCAGTGGAGAGATTGTTTACTCATAAACACACACCACTGCCGTTAGATAATACAAGAGTACCAGATAGGGGCGGCAGTGGCTCAGTCCACAGAGGCTGTGGAGGGTTGCTGGTTTCCACTATGGACCAAAAATATGAAATTTGACTGATAGCTGGAGAGGTGTCAGCATGGTTTCCTGACCAGTGTCAAGGTACCCTTGAGCAAGGCACAAAACCCCCAACTGCTTTGGATGTGCGCTGATGGTGCAGCTCCTTCACGCTGCACTCTTCATCAGTACATGTTTCTGTGTGCAAAGTGCTGTTTGTGCATATGTTTGTATATATAGCATGATTCATTCAGAGTGAAAAATTGAATTTCCTCCAAGGGGATTAATAAAGTATATCTTCTTCTTAGTTCCCCGTTTTGAATTTAGCATGCATTGCTCTAAAGTGATACAAAAACCAGTCTCTGTGGTTTTAGACTGATCATAGAAGATACATCTTAAGAGATGGGCAACTACTGAGGCCAAACAAAGGGCCCCAATCCTTGATTTAGACCCATAGAGAACAAATACACACACACTGTAACATGACTTCCATTGAACAACCAGAAGCATCCCATCGAGGAACTAAATAAGGATCACAGCATGGTTTCACCCATGGGCAAGAACAGAAACACTCAACTATACACACATGCACAACCATAAAACTGCCCTAGCAGACCCACTATACAGCAATACGCACACAGCGGGTATGCCCTGCAGGCATCACTGGCATTTGGATGGCTTTGGCACAATGAGGGCACAGTGAGGACCAGTAGCAGGCTCTCTGCCACACTGAGCATCTCAGTGGTCAGTCTCTCACACAGAGGGAGGGTGTTCGCTTGGAAAGAGAGAGAGAAGGCAGGAGAGAGAATGAAAAAGAGAGAAAGCAAGGGAAAAAGAAGGACATGAGTGATGTGTGTGTGCAGCACAGCTTTTTGTTAAAATGTTGGTGCAGAGACAGACAATGGCTGCTGATGGCCAGTGTTCATGCTGCCAAACCCAATAGGCAGACAGCTGTAATTGCCTTTCTAATCTGGGTTGTGGAGAGGCCAGGTGTAATGATGGCAACTCACTGAACACACCTCTTCTGCACTGGTTAATGGATGCTTTCTGCTCCCCCTCATACTACTGCTGTCAATTCACCATTTTACTGTTTAGACACAAGGCAATGTTGGGAAAAGTGGAGAAAGTATGCTGTGAAAAGAAATATGTCAGCTCTTGACACCTGGCTGCCTCAGTGGAGACATTGTGTGAATACCAATCAGTGAATGTAAGAGAATGAAATGAGTGTGCGCTGTCAGTGCCTTGGCAGAACTCAAGAATTCATTTTTGCAACTAGTTTGATGACAGTCAGCATTGCCAAGATGTATTTGTGAATGTACACCCATTGTTAGCTCATGCTAATAAGGTCAACATATCAAGCATTGTGTCCAAGAAAACTGAAGAGCGTATGTGAAACTGTCTGATTAACTTTTGTGTGTGTGTGTAGAAGAACAATTCAGAACACTTCAGTTAATAAGCCATACAGTATTTCCCTGTATTTAGAGCTGCTTTGTTTTATGTTTAATAGATGGATCAATTTATAAAAAGGATCCCCTTTTGAAATCACATGCTAATTCTCCTAAACATGTTTTATATCCTTTTAACTTATTGCTTTGATTAATTTAGCCACAACTTTCCATTTGTGATAAACTTGTTAGGAAGAGAAAAAAAAACTAAAAAAGAAAGAAACCAACAAAGATATGGAAAAAGGAGAGAGAAGTCAAGTTGAGTATGATACATGACTGATAGCAAATGTTTTCAAGTCAAGCATTTCATTTATAAAAGTCCAGAGACAACATATCAAAAGTTTAAATTGAAATATATATTGATTTATTGATTATATTGTTGGCAGCATATGTTGCTGCCACCAAAACCTACATATAGTGTATCTCTTAGCATCAGTGGTGCCGTCCCAGTAATGTAAGTTCACGGTACTATGGGCATTGATGCAGGCCAGTACCCTCACAGATGCTTTTGAGTTGGTTGAGGACACATTTTCCTTGATTTTCAAAATTATGTCAAATTTTGGTTCATCACACCACAGGACAGTTTTCTACTTCCCCTCAGTCCATCTTCAATATGGTTCCGGACCATAGACAAATTGGGTTTGAACACAGTATCACAACTCTTTTGGTACTGAGGTTTATGTTACGTTTAGGGGAGAATGGGGTTAGTTGTCACAGTCTTACTCTAGTGTGAATTGCTCATCATCAAACATTTTCAGTACTCATTCCTACATTGAATAGGAGCTTTAGGCTGTTGGCTTAAAATGTGTATCATTCTCATTCTCCAACTGATAACAAAGAGGTAATTAACTGTCAAAGACACTCTGACACATTGTGACAAACAACTTCAACACAGGGCTGGTTGTCACAATGTTATTTCAATGGGGAAAAACTTTTAAAACGGCCAAAAAGGCAGAACTAAATTCCGAAATTTAACTACATTGACAAGTTGACAAATGCATAAGTTAATGCATCTTAACACAAAATGAGCAAGGAAAATGAACAGGAGACACATCTTGAGACCAGCCTACTGTATATAACATATACACATTTGTGACAACCAACCCCAAATGGAATTTCTTGCTAGCATCAAGGCTAGCAACTGTGTAACATCTAGTTAGCTAGCTAAAAACAATTTAAACTATAAATTTCCCCTCACACTTTTTAAGGGTGACAGTTGTTTTGTTATAAACTCAGTATAAAAGTCTAGAAGACAAATACTGACAAGCTGAATATTTACAATTTCACAAAAAACCACAAAAGTCCTCTCACCTAAAGTTCAGTTCTCTTACTCTGTAGAAGACTGTAGGTGAGCTCTGATCCCCATTCTGTAAATTTCCACACCACAGTTTAAAAGCTAGCGCCTTCTGGTGGTGAGATATGAGTGTGAAAATTAAACTGTGACTACTAACCCCATCCTCCCCTACATGTTTTTGATATCAGCATTAAAGGAGTTCCTCTGTAGTTATTTATTTGTTTATTTATTTATTTATTTATGGCTGTTAAAGCTAAGTCACAAAAGGTTCTGATGAATAATTGGCCTCCCTCAACATTTTTTTAAAATTCCAAATTCATACTAATGTCCCCCTGAATGTTCATGATGCATAAAGTGGAGTTAATATTGAGGTTAATTCACAGACGTAGCATGAGTTGTTAGTTCATTCAAACTAGTATGGAGCTTTGCAAAACCTGAAATCCATTAAATCTCAGCACTTACCCTTAAACTCACTGTAAGGACAGTAGAAATAACCTAGAGTGTCAGACTTATTACCACAGTGGGTTTGTTACCGCTCACCCAGACAGAAATGGGGTCAAAAGAAATGTAGCTGGACTCTGTTTCCTTTTCTGGATATTGCTGGTGATTTCATCACTGTGAAACTTTAATGTGGTCTGACTTCATTCCAGCTGCTGCATTGTTTGGGCAGAATGACAGTGATTCCAAAAATCATCAGGGAAGCATGACATGGTTTCATCATTGCGGAGAACATTTTCACTCCCCTACTTGCTGGCTGTAAACTATTTTTGCGAGCAGCGCTACAAAATAGAGTGAGCTGATGGTTTGGACACACACACACACACACACACACACACACACACACACACACACACACACACACACACACACACACACACACAAACACAAACACAAACACACAGAGCACTCTAGGAGCTGGTGCCATTTGCCAGGTTTACTAATTAAACAAATTTACTTGGCCAGCATGCTTGAAGAGGAAGCAGACTGCTTGATCCAAACTGCCAGTGTTGCTGCTTTCCAAACATAGAACACATGCACACACAAAGACACACAGAGGACCACTAAAGGAAACCTGAGATTGTGTCCAGCAATTTGGCACCATGTACTTCTTTTATTTGTCATCCTTCTGTTTCAGCAGAACTCTTAAACGCCTCTTAAACAAAGGAAAAATATTTATTGGGTCATATTTTGTTACACAGCCAGCACTAATGCTGAATCACCTTGGGGAGAGGTTTCTGTTGTAAATGCACTGAAGTGTATGCGGGAACTGTGAGGAGATTGATGAGCTGCAAGAGGAGGAGAGCAGAGAAGTAAAAAGCGATGGAGAGGAGTGGTAATGATGCATATGATGGTGATAAGAATTATGAACGCTGTAATGATGGTGGGGAAGATCAGTCTTAGAACTGGTGTGGCCATGAGGATGAGTTTCGATGTGATGATGAAAATGTGTGTGATGATGACAGTACTGTAACGCTTGTGATTCCAGTAGCAGCACTGACAATGATGCTTCTTTGAAGGATGATGTAACATGGCTACTAAAGAAAATGTAATTTAAATGGCATTTGATTACATCGTATTCAATGCATTCATGTGTGATTCCTTATTTCCACTGCCAGAAATTGTTCAGCACCAAGAGACTATTTTAGGGACCATTTTTCATCAGAATGGTAGAATTATTGACTAAATGTAGATCCGCTTTTCTGAATTGAAATATTTTATTCCAATACTTATTTTCATTGCCGGTACTTTTTGCAGACTTGAGAACCTTGTCTTAGTGAATGTTTCACTATATTTGCTTTATCTATGTAGGTTGTTTGGTCAAAAACTGTCCAAAGAACAGATAAGCTGTATGGCTGATATTTGCTGGTCTTTCTAACACAAAAAACAAGGTTGTTTTTTCTCCAGAGAGAAATATTGTACATGTTCTGATCTGACTTTTAGCCCCAGATCCATTTTTCCTAATAGTTCTTATCTGCTGAAACCAAGTCCTAATCTGCTACTTTTATTTTTTTTTTTCAAATAATCGCTGCTTTTCTTCATTTGTTTACAGAATAATTAAATACAACTAGAAAAATATGCAATAAGCTTATTAAATTTGACCTCCAGCAAGTCCAGCTGGCATTGTTGTAAAACTCACATATAGAATTAAAATTCCCTCGAAGTATGGCGAAATAGCTCAGTTTAATCTAAATGTCTGTTGTTTAACAAGCAGCAATCACATCCTGTTCAAAATGACCTTGTATGCTGCAAGCTGCTTCACAGCAGGCAGTGTCTGAAATGTGGTGTTGATGAAATAGCAGGGCATACTGTAGAACTCTTTAAGAGTGCAGACCTGCCTTGTCCACCACAGAGAAGTCGTAATTGTCTAAACTGGTGAATTTCCTTTCTTCTCTGTAATCTTTTCGTCTTTTTTTTTCTCTCAAGGATGTTTATCCTTCATCTTTAAGTTTGTTGCTTCACTGCCGCACCTCTTTCTCTGTTGACTTAATGACAGTAGTTGCATAAGCTAAGTTGTGTTAGCACTCTGCCCAAATTGCAGTTGAAATGAAAGCACTGACTCTGATCTGTCAGTTGAGCTTTGGATCGAGACATCACAAAATAAAAACTAAGCAAGGTGTCAGACTTTACCAATGTTCACCGTATAATCCCTGAACATATAGTTCTAGTCTGTAACTGGGATGGGTCCAGAAAGCAGCCTTGGTGGTCAGCAAACTTCATTCCCTTTTGCATCCCAAAAATGGTTTCCTAAGATTCATTTTTACCTTGAAACCTGGATATAAAAAGGTTCTTAATGATCAGTTACTTGACAGTTGGTCATAAAAATGCATTTTCTGTCAGCTCCTCATTGCACTGATTTTTGTTTGCCATCGCTTGATAGCATTCAGCTTCCTCATTGCTGCCTTTTTTTGATGGTTTTACTTCAGATACATGCTCAGATTGTTCTTGGCCATTACTGCTGCTAGTATCCGCATGGTCCTTCCCTGTAAGCTTTGTTTGTTGCTAAGACTCAGCTTCATCGCCATTGCTACTTGAATGCCCATTCGCTTCCTTTCATGCCTTCCACGCCACTTTCCCCTCAGTCGACCATATCCTCTTACCCCGCCTGCTGACTTTCTAGAGCCCCATATCAGTCCCTCCTCTGTTTTTCTCTTTCTTAGTTCCCCCCAGCCTGACAGTCCCCCGGGGCAAGTCCCCCCTGGTGGCCCGAGAGGGTGACACAGTGGAGCTGGAGTGCCTTGTTTCAGGAAAGCCTAAGCCTATCATCCTGTGGTCAAGGGCGGATAAGGAGGCACCTATGCCGGACGGCAGCATGCAGATGGAGAGCTATGACGGTGTGCTGCGGATTGTTAATGTATCCAGGGAGATGACGGGATCGTATCGCTGCCAGACCAGCCAGTACAATGGGTTTAACGTGAAGCCACGGGAGGCCATCGTGGAGTTGATTGTTCAATGTAAGTAGACTAACTTAAGGTTTTCTCCATTCATGTAAATGTGTCTGTGTGTAGAAATGCATGTTACACTTTTGTGTGTATTGATGCTCTGTGTGTCATTTGTCCCTGAGATGTAGTTTCTTCATATCCTGTGCAATTAATCTTTTCACCTTCCAGTCCAGTATGACTAAAATTGAACATTCTTCTATTTCCTCTCTGCCACGCCCATCCAATTTCCTTCAGCAGACAGTAAAATGAGTCCAATCCTCTGGTACTCAGTCAGGTCTGAGACGAAAGAACTCGAACTCCTCCCCCAACCCTGAGGGGGGGACTTTTATCTGCTGATTGTAAATCAAGCAAAACCAATATTATCAGAGCAGGAAAGCTCTGAAATACATGTTTCTATCTTAAGGTTTCCTTACATGTTGCGTATTATGCTTGTGTCGAAGACGGCCTGAAGAATGATTGCAACTATATCCTGAGGCCTTCGACCCCCCCCACCACTCCCACTCACTGAGAAACCTCTTTTAAGATGTGACATTCAAAGATGGCTTAACAGTTAATTAGGGAGAAGCTAATTTATTCTGGCTGGTATTCATTTCATATTCATTTATGGAGATTTGAATAGGATTTTTCAAATGTACATTAGGGATTCAAAGCATTGTTGTCAGTCATTCTGGGGCTGGTTACATTTCACTCTCCTATGAAAAAAGCTGCAAATGGAAAGAAAGGAAATGAAAGTGATCCATGTGGCTGCTATCATTCTCTGGCAAGTGAATGTAGGAAATAGAAAAACAGAGTGTCATAGCCAGAAACAAATTGTTTCCATCGTGGCCTACTTAGTTAATCCACGCATCCATCCATCTCAATTTAAACTAATCTGGAAGAACCTGAGCAGCAGTCCTTCTTAGACTACCTTCATACTGTGTAGACATAAAACAGCATACTCTGTGCTGACAGACATCTTTGAAATATCCTCAGTATTAAATAAAAAAATAACATCCAACAAGTTGATAATAGTGAGAAATGAACCTAAATTACAGCCATAGCATCACCAGGGTGTTCATACAAGATGAACTTGACACACCCACTACCAGTTTTTTCCTCGAACTGAGAACCAGAGCAGCTCTTTCATTCATGGCTCAGAGGATTAGAGCAGAATTCTGTCCCCATTTTATTCCAAAGAGTTTTATTATACTTTTTTTTTTCTATGGACTTCACATTTCAGCTTAGCCACAGTAACCCACTGTGCTGTGTTAAGGGAATTAACAGAGTTTTATGTGCTTTGAAGAAGACAGTGTGAAATTCCCGGGCTGAATTGATTATGATTATTCATTGATGACAGCCCATATCAAAGGTTCATGGCTTTGGTACGCACCAATGCTGACACCCAAAAGTAAACAAAGGATTTGGCCTCTCTAAGACTCCCTTCATTAATTAGTGACACTTGCCGGCTCTGCTGCCTCACAGAAAGAAAGTGTTGAAATTTTTTTAGGCCAAATTAAAAGACTGTTTAATTGCTTTTTTTTTTTAAGGAAAAAAAAAACTTAATTACAAACTCCAAAATCTTAAATCTTTGCAAGTGTTTAAATTTTACATTGGTGGATTATTTTATGCACTAAAAGCTTAGGGCCCCAATTGTACTCTTAATGTCTTGAAATAAAATGCTTATCTGTTCTTTTCATGTGAATTTAGCTCAAACCAACACTGATATTTTTGACAGAGAATAAGACAGTCACACCAGCTAAGTTTTGAGTTGTTACGGAGTAAAAAGGTGCTGTCTTTTACTTTTTGGTGTCTTTCATTGCTGTGACATTTAAACAAGTATCAACTCTCCAGTTATCCACGTGAAGCAAACATGTCTCCGTTTCACCTGCATCTCAGCTCTTAAAAGCATGGATAAGTGAAGGATGCTGCTCCATCTCAGCAGAGAGCCGTATACTGCCTCAAGAAATGAGCAGGAAAGAGGCCACAATGATGTCTCCTAGCATTTGGAAAGCAGCAGAAGAATGTTATAAATTCTGTCTACAATTTCACTCAGAGCAGGACACTGAGAGTCTGGAAGGGGAACGTAAGTGACCAGTGACTAGACTCCTGAATCAACGGGTACAATTACACAGCAATTAGGAAAATGTCTTTTGTTTTCCTGCATTCACAGCATCAGAACTCTTTATCTGAATATCCAAAAACTGAAAAGGGAATTGAAAAAAGAAAAGGTACTTTTTTAGAATAAAATCTGCCCAAAACAAGAGTCTTTCTTTGGAATAAGTTACAAGAAGATATAGAAGATTAAGAGAACAAAAAAGTACTCAGGGCTCAGAAACACAAGTCTTTCAACAAAGTGAAGACTTTTGTGTATTTATTAATTGTACCACATAAATTAGTTCACCATTGATATGTTTTCTTTATCTACAAAACAAACAAAAAAAGTTAGTGAAGTTCACCACTTTGAATACATTGTTAAACCTGGAGCTAAGTATAACTATAAAAAAACTATATCTACCACAGAGACCTGGTAATAACGGTGTTAGTGACTGTGTGTAACTAGCTTACAACTATCTGACTAACTAGATCACCATGGCGTATTAGCAACAGGTTTTTTACACATCTGTGTAAAAAATTGACACATTTGCATTAGTAACCAGTCCAGCTGTCTGACAGTCCAGCTCCAGTATCCAACATTACTACAACATTAATCCCAGAAATTGTTTTCAGCAGAGAAAAACAGAGAGAGTCATAGAGGCTTCAACTTGCTGTAAATCAATCCTGTCCTGTCCGACCCAATCAGGAAGCTAAGAAATAGCATATAAAACTAACTTATGTTGGTGCTGATAATTTCAGTTTAAGTTGTGGATTAGGATCAGGCATATATCTAGAAGTGAGACTTTTTCAAGATCACTTAGAAAGTCCTTACAGTCCCTTTCAAACAGACATGTATTAGGCTTGGAAAATAACAGATACTAAGGCCACTATGTCAAGCTTACATTGAACAAAAGGGGAAACAAGCTGCCAACTGCTCTCAAAATTTCAGCACGAAGGACAGCGTATGCCTGTCCACATGACTTCAGAGGGGGAGGTTTATCACAAAGTGGGCTAACATATCTAGGCTCTCTTTGACAAAGCCTGAACCTCCAGTTAGGAATAAGAGTGTCTCAAAGCTTGTTCTGAACGTTCTCTCATTTAATCTACTCAGTACGACATATGATGAGAAGAGGTGATGCATGTATTAAGCCACTGAGCTAAAAAACATCAATACTTCTATTGCAGTTCAGGAAAGAAAGGAATCCTGCAGACAACATTTAGTCACTCAGTAATTTAATTAGGGTTTTCCTCACGATACGTGCTGAGTTCCACCTTTTATTTTTAATGTGACAGCTACACTGAGAACACCTCTATTTAACAGTGATACAGGCAGCTGCACCCTCTGCCCTTCAGTCCCTCTGCATGGTAGTAATATAAAAAGCTTGCTTTGTTAAAAACTGAAATGGTGTAAAAGCACCACTTACCTAATCTCTACTTTGAATATTTATTTACATTCGGTTTGTCTCTGGTTTCATACTGTGGAGTATAACTAGTTCACCGTTTCTTTGCTAAGTAAAAAATGAAAAGGTGCTGAACCAATCCAATTAGCGTCTCTGTAAACAGGAGTTTTATTATTTTTTGTCAGGCTGCTAGAAGACACTTTTACACTTTTTTAGCCCTGGCAGCTCATTATCCTGTACTTCTTATCATTAAAAGGCACAAAGTGATAATAAGCAGCAGATGTCAGGTTGCTAATGAAAAGCATGAGGTCAACAGAAACATTTTTGTGTGTTTTTTTATCCTCTTTACACTAAGAGTCTTTCCACTGATAGGCACTATTCATGACTAAAAAAAATTAAGATGAGTTGCTGTGCATGAGCAAAAAGACAGCAATCTTGGACCCTACTCAACACAGTCTGACAACAATGCTACTGCAGATGAAGACAGATTTTCAAGACTCCCGGTAAACTGTTATTTAGATTCACAAAAAAAGGAGTCTAAAACTTATTCTTTCATGTCGTTTACTGATAAAGTTATTTTAAAGTTCTGGTTTGAAGCCAATGGATTATTGGGGTTCATTTAGCCTCACTATGACCCAAAAAAATCAAACTACAAACTCAAACCAAAGACTACTGTGAATTTAAAAACCATGTTCCTTATTCTCAATCCTGCATTCAGTTATGCTTTCAGACATTACACTCTGTAGAGAATTAGTGGTGAAAAGCATCTGTTACCTCACTGATGAGCCGCAAATGAAATATATCAAAAACAACAATACTGATTAAAGTGGTATTTGAGAACTAAATAAATTGTAACTGAGCCATTTTGCTACACAAATTCAACATCACCAAAGTCGCTAATTCAGATCCAAATTGACAATCTGGTGCACAAAAAATTTAGCTAATTTTCAGTCTGTTCTGGCTGGTCTCTGGTGACTGGTCCCCTTGAATATATCCAACTCTATCCCAGAATTACACACGATTAACATATTTCATGCCATGTGCAAAGTAACACTAACACAGTGCAAAACAGCACAAAACACAAACTAGCATGTGGGTAGTGTAGACAGATGATGTGCACCAGCAGAGGTGGGAAAAACACTGACCTGCTTCACTGTTTCCCAACTTCATAATTTCTTATGGGCGTGAAAAGATCTTGTGCTCCTGTATTTCTGTGTCATTTTGTTCTGCACTCTTTGCTGCAACATGTTTTCTTTGCATTTGAGAAAGAGTTATGTGAAGCACAGCCGGTCAGCTAATTTTGACATGGTAGTCCAAATATCTCTCTAAACCATTTTTGACATCAGTGGAAGCTAATGCTCCCTGTACGAGTCCCCCCACCCCACCCCCGAAAAAAAATCAGGTATTTGGCCATGAACCTGAAATTAAATATTCATGAAAGAGAAGTTTGTAGTGGTTTTTAGCTGCCATTTGTTAAAATCAAAAATAGTAATTGGCAGATCAGACCATATAAAACAAGAAACTGAAATGAAAAGAGCCAGAGGAATTGCAATCAGAGGATCTTAATTATTAAAGCCTCACAGAGCAATTTGTTTGTGCATAAAAACCATAAACAAACAGCAATTAACGATAAATGAATAGTGTTAGTTACTAATGCACAAAGAAATACAAGTTTTCCTAAAATAATCATCTCAGTTAGAAAAAGATTTTCTAACAAATGAAGTGAACCAGGTATTATAAACCTGAGTGATTAATCATGGGTAAAAGAACAAAAAGTACAACACAACATTTTAAATTCCCACACTTACCTGTTGTCTGGTATGAGGAGAAATTGGAGCATTAGACTTCAAATTGCAAAGATCATTCCAGACTTTAAAATGAACTCTTTAGCTTGGAGAAATCAACAATGATACAGTAAAAGATAAAAAGAGCACCTATGACTTTATTTGAAAGTCCACAACTTTTAAATGAGCTGGTGTGGTTTTCTTCTGTAACATCCAAACAGGAAAGGTCATCTCTGTGCTAACATAGCCAACCCCGAGAGACCGGGGTCACTCACAAGAACCAAATAAAAAGAGATACATTCCACTAAAAGTAGCTTCTTCTGTCCTCATTATATTTTTGAAATAAATATAATAACTGCTTTAGAAAATGGTTGCATCACTGGGTGTCACTTACTGCACAAGACCAGTGTTATCGTCCCTCCTCCATGATTTTCTTGTGAATTAAATTATTCTCATTATGTGCTAACATTTAATGGAACACCTCTCTTGCAGGACAGTTCCTGAAGTGGTACAGCACTTTCATCTGTTCACCATCTTCAAAGAACAGCACGTAATGAAGAGTGTGATACGGGCTTTGGTGATGATAAATCAATCTTTCTGCCGCGTTTTTTCTTCGGAGCAAGTTCTGCTCTGTCAGATTCTTATTTATTAGCAGTTGGCATCAAAGCCTGAGTGTAAAAAGCAAAAACAATCCGTACTCGAGTGGTTGGATTACGAAGATGCCGTTTGACTTTATTTGGAAATTTGTTCTTGATATGTGTACATTAGATCTCCCCACTGAGTCTTCTATGTTCACAGACGGCACAGACCTTCCTTGTCTTTTCTCAGTTTGAGAATTTCTCTCTATTAGCACAATCCGACCCCACTTTTGTTGTTTGCTCAGTACCACTGTCGGCATGCCGGCTCCCGTCTTTCTCTTGGCCCATTTCATTGTGTGTCAGCACAAGCCAATCCCTCAGAGATGCTTTTCCCGCCTGCGTTTCCAGGTCCCAGCATGAGCCTCCCGCCTTTGGTGGTGAGCCATGTGCAAAGCCGCGTTTAGTAACTTGATCAAGGGACTGAGGTACGGTCCTCTGATGCAAAGAGCATTAGAGCCGTGAAGGAACGACTCTGGCAAGTCAACAGCTTTGATATGTAAAAACCTGCATCTGTTGGCTGGCAGCGGCGATGCTAGGAGGAGAGGTAGAGGGAACGGAAGACGTCTGCCTTTAGAGTCGTCGCTCTAATAGAATTGCAAACGCCAAATCCCAAGCTGTGACACCCTAATGTTCTTAGTCAAACTGACTTGGCATGATCTAGAGGCTTGAGAGAAGGAATGAAGAAACAGAGAGAAATGGAAGAGAGGAATGCGGTTTAGAGTGGTCTCCTGTCCTAGATACTACAGTCTGCCTCAGTGAGAGTTATCAAGCTCTACTTCAGCCCAGATGCACAGGAATCTTTTATCCAGGCTTTCCTTCTGTTCCTTCTCACATCAGCTGTGACACCTGCCTGATGCAACCCTGGGATTGTCCCCCTGAGCAAACGAATGACTCTGTGCTACCTGACACAAATCGGGAAAGACACACCAGGATAAAGAGTTACTGTCTGTGTAAAAGTAATGAACAGAATGACACGATTATTGTTTTTAATTAATTTTCCTTTCTGCATCAAGAAGTCCTGCAATGCTGGCCCCTGAGGCCCACTCTAATGTGAATTACATTAGATGGATACACATTAGCCTAACGCCTGCAAATTAATCTTATGCATTGCAGCAGGGCACACACACACACACACACTTACACACACACACACACACACAGCATTTGGGGATGAAATTTTAATAAGCCTCTTTTTTTTTTCTTTGAACAATATTGAATTGATTGGCCACATCAAATCCTACACCAGAAAGGTCAGTGGATTTGTAGGTTGTAAACAGAAATGTGCACACAGCGTAGACAGATTAATTCATGACTTAGTCTATAAGCAGAGCCGGACCTATTAGTGTATCACCAAGCCGCTCCTCACAGTGAAGAGTCTACATTGATTATCATTAATAGCATGTTCATGTTCATAAATTATCCTTAAGTTTTAATAACAAAATGGTAATGCAGATGGTGCTTAAGTTCATTGTTTGATTGCAGAGGGTGCAGTGTGAGGGAGGGAGGACACATTGACGTAGAGCAGCATTTGCCTACATTATTTAAAACGGGGACTCATTAGAAGTCAGTCGAATCAGGGTTATCATTTCATATTCTGTATATATCTCTTTGACTTCCTAATGAATCTTATTTCCCCTATCAAGACCGTATATTGAAGCCTGTTATCCTTCTAAGGATATTCACTCAAAAGCAGGATTTGCTTCTGTCTTAAAACAACCCTGCAGATTCTTTAATCCTCCTACGTGCAGCTGTTGAAGGCTGCAGTGCGAAACATATTTCTGAATGGAGCTGTATTTTGTCACAAATTAAACTAAAATATAGTTAGCCTAATGGCATAATTGCCTAAATCCATTTTATACAAATTTAAATTATTTTGTGAGCCTCGCAGTGCAAACGCCTCAGTCAAAGAAATTTAAATAAAATAAATGAGTTAACCATGATAAAGCAGATAATATAAATATGTTATTTTAAAAGTATTAAAAAATAACAAATAAACATAAAAAATGTGTTCTTTCTTCTTTTCTGAAAACTTTGAAATATGACTGAAGCAATTATGCTTTTAGGTTTATGATATGTGAAGAAGTTCAAAGAACTGTTGTTGTTTTGTTTTGTTTTGTTTTTCTGTACTTGGGTCGGGGACAAATAAGGGTTGGTATCAACAATCTGCCTTAAACTTGTTATAACATGAAAGATGTTTATTTAGATGTGTAGTTTGCATTTATGTTGGTGTCATAATATTTTTTGATATTTCTACCATTTTTAACAAATTAAAGAATCAGTCTCATTAAATTGTAAAATAGTGTAACTACAAAAGCATGAAAAGTAGTGAATTATTCACCTTCCTAGAAGTTATGCTAGTGTACTGATGAAATAAGTTATTTGTTATGAAATATAATCTCAAAGTATATTTTAAAATATTTAATAATATGGGTTTTGTTGTACTAAGTAATGTGGTAGTAATCAATGTTTTCTCTATTTTGGGGTTCAGTTGGTTTAAAATCATTTTAAATTTATTTTTTACAGTGTAGATGGCTGCTAAAATCAAGTTCATAGTATCTTTTTAGCACAATATAAGTTTTACCAACTGACCATGTCTTTCACCTGCTTTTGCAAAAAAAGCAGAAAAAAATGTTGGTAAAGTGTTTAATCGACCCCAAATCAGTACAGTGAACAGTCAGCTCTAAGCTGGTTTCCGGTACCTGAAGTTGCAGAGAAAACTGAAATAAAAAAAACAGTGCAAGGAAAAAGTTTTCAACTTTTCAACTATCTCTTAACTGCTGTTTCACCACCAGAAATAATTTAAAATATTTAAATATTACCATTAAATAAAAATATTAAATATTGAACAATATTGTGGAAGTTGAATTACTAGTTGTGGTTAGTTGTGAGTATATTATTTTAGACAAAAAAAAGAATTTCATATGACACTAGATGGCAGAATCTGTGGCCAAACAAGCTTGAAGCACTTTGTCCGACCTAAGATTTTTCCCTCCAGTCTAAATTCTTGCTTGTGTTGAATGTCTTTTTACACAAAAGCATCTGCTAATATAAACTGTAGAAATGTAGAATTGTAGGCGGGGTGAGTAGCCTTGCTGCCTGGCAAACAGCTGTTGATCAGATCAGCTACAGAAGGCTGCTACTTTCTCAAATTACAATAATCTTGAATAATATAGAGGTTTTTTTACATGGCTGAAGAATATGCTGTTGAGGAATCATAGACATCAAGTGTGCTTTAGAGCCTGCTTTTTGTAACTATGTTATGAGTTACTTACCTTCAGCCTTTTAGTCTTTTTTCTATGGCTGTAGTTGTTTGTGTTGTTAGTTAAACCATGACATCCCTGATCTAACAATAATCTACTTCAAGTAATGATTTGTGCACTAGGTTAATAGTCGATCCCTTTAAAATCAGGTCACTTTTCAGAGAGAATAAATCTGCTGGTCCAGATTTCTGCTTTTCTTTTAAAGACTTTTTCAGAAGAGCTCACAACAGCCTGGTGTCATGTCTTCCAGAAGTCTGTAGATCAGCACATAGTCCCTTCACTCTGGAAAAGATCAACTATTATTCCTGTCCCAAAGAAGCCCTGTCCATCTGTTAACAATGATTTTAGACCAGTGGCTGTAACTTCTGTTTTTTTGAAATGCTTCGAAAAATGTCTGTTTTAAATCAGAGATAAATCCTGTCCTAGGTCCGTTTCAGATTGCTCACAGGCGGTGGTGGGGTACAGATGACGCCATAAATGGCATCACCCATCTTTCACTGAAACACCTGGAAAACCAAAAGGCCTACAAAGGCCACATCTTTTATTTATTGATTTTAGCTCCGTTTTTAATACACTACAGCCTCACTTACTAATTCAAAAAGGAATCAAGCTGTCAGTAAA
This sequence comes from Labroides dimidiatus, assembly GCA_030710495.1. Lineage (NCBI taxonomy): Eukaryota > Metazoa > Chordata > Actinopteri > Labriformes > Labridae > Labroides > Labroides dimidiatus. The sequence goes on from CM061158.1 coordinate 17,495,484, forward strand.
CCATTTTATTAAGTGGCTCTGACTCAAAAAAAAATATTAGTACAGGTGTACCTCAGGGCTGTGTGAGCTCACCTGTCCTTTTTACCATCTACACCAATGATTGCACCAGCAGCTTCCAGGGAAACCATGTTTTTAAGTTCTTGGATGATACCACCATCCTCAGCCTCCAGTACAAAGATTCAGATGTTTCACTGTACTTTAATGAGGTGCAGTCTTTCGTCCGCTGGTGTGAGGCTAACTATCTCACCATAAGTGTAAATTAAACAGAGGAGATGGTACTTGACCCTCGTCCAGTTGGTAATCACACCCCTCTGCAAATCTATGAGGAAATAATAAACCAGGTCAGCTGTTACAGGTGTCTAGGCATTTACTAGATAATCAGTTTAGCTGGGAGGAGGCACATTACTAGTCTGTGCTCTCATTTACAGCAAAGGCTGTATTTTTTCCGCCGGCTCAGGGTGTTTGGTGTCAATCAGAAGATCATGTTTTAATTTAATCAGACAGTTTTAGAGAGTATTATTCAGTATGGGATGTCAGCCTGGTTTGGTAATCTCTCCGTCCAGTTAAAATCTAAACTTGCTTGTCTGATGCAGACCGCCATGGCAAGGCAAGGCAAGTTTATTTGTAGAGCACAATTCATACACAAGGCTACTCAAAGTGCTTTACAGCAACATAAAACATAAGAAAAGATAAGAAAAAAAAATGAAATACAATAAAATAAAATAAAAAATTCCATAAAACAATAAAATGATTAATTTAAAAATGAGAGGTGCAGATAAAATACTTTCAGTTGTATGCAAAGCTAAACAGAACTGATTCAGCCTGGATTTGAACATCGTCAGACTTTAGGCTTGTCTCACATCTACTGGAAGACTGTTCCAGATTTTAGGAGCATAAAACTGAAACACAGCTTCATCATGTTTAGTTCTAACTCCGGGCACCAGAAGGAGACCCCTCCCTGAGGTTCTCAGAGTCTGAATTGGTTCATATGGCTCTAACATGTCAGAGATGTACTTTGAGGCTAAACCATGAAGAGACTTGTAGATAAGCAGAGCTGTTTTAAAGTTTATTCTCTGGATGACAGGAAGTCAATGCAGAGACCTGAGCACAGGACTAATGTGGTCGTATTTCCTGGTTCTGGTCAGGCTCCATGAAGGTTGTAGGGAGGACTGAACATACTTCTCTGCAGTCTTTTTATGAACGGTCTGTTCTCAGGCAAGCACAGCGGGCTCTATCTGACCCTTCTCATATTCTTCACCCTGAATATGATCTCCTTCCTTCTGGAAGGAGATACAGAGTCCCTAAATGGAAATTGAATCGCTTTAAAGACTCGGTTGTGCCCACTTCAATTAGAATTTTAAATATTGTCTTGGATCGTGGCCAGATCGTGCAATAATGTTATGCTGCTTCATTTGTGTGAAAGTCTTGTGCAATATCAGTATTTACAGTATGTGTGGATGATGCAATTGTATCTTTGTTTTCTGTGCCATTAACTGCAGTTTCATCTGTGCAGCTCTTGGAGTCCAAGACAAATTTCCCTAAGGAGACAACAAAGTGTATCATATTGTATCCTATAACATGTATTGTCAAGTTGCATCAGTTACAATTAAAATAACTCAGATTAAATTTGCTACTACTGTACTTAAACTGCAGTTTAAACAGGAGGCTAAAAGCCGGTCAGAAGATATGGGTTCATGAGCAGAAGGTTTCAGATTGAGGATGAACTGAAGGAACTGTCAGAGGTGTTTCTGTCACCAATGAGATCTAGAAAGCTACAATTAAACACTTTTTTATTTGTTTGTAAGAGAAAAAAAAGACAAAATAGAGGAGAAAGTCCAAACAAATATCCAAAGGTACAGTATATGAGAAATGTTGTCTTATACACTCTTTATGTGCCTCTGCACAGTGTTACAGTACAACCTCATCTCATAGGCTTGCCCACAGGAGTTGCATGTCCTTCTCTTGATGCAATCACCCAGAACATATGAAAGAAAGATGAAACCAATCTGATGTGAAGCTCAAGTTCATTGTAGAGCAGTCAAGCGTTATTCTAGATATAGAGCTGTGAGACACAAATACACCTCTACTTCCACTAACGCACATGTATATTTCCCCATTGTATACCCCGTCTTTGCTTTGTCCTCCTCCCTGAAGACAGCCGTCGGTATGGACTGTAGGGAAAAGGCCTCCTTGCTCCTAAAGGTTGTTTTTCAGCGAATTACTGTCAAAGAATCCACCTGTGACTGATGATGGATTACATCTTAGCCAGTGCTCAGGGTTTTTCCTCAGCCTTTGACTTAAAGCAACTCTGAGCCCTCGATACGGCCTCACTGCTATGCTAACCATGGCGGGCAGTGCTCTGGGAATATAACACGGGGACCTTTTCTCACTCCTGTTCACCTGGCAGCTGTTTCATATGAGAAGCACACGGGGGGAGATGAGGCATGTACCTTTGTTTAAAGGATGTTTTGGTTATATAAGAGATTTTTTTTCTCTTTTTTTTCCATTCGCAGCAGACCTGAACCCTGTCTTCATTTGTCTTTCCCTGTCAATGGAAATGCACTTACTGCAATTTTGTCTAGTGCCACTCAGGGAGGCTGCAGAGCTGAGCTGTGATTCACCACCGCACAAAAACCTACAATTTTAATGTGATAAGTAGAGATTGAGACCTTTCTTTTCAGAGTCGGAGATAAGACATGGGGTTTGGGTAAAAGCCCAGGCAAGGCTCATTTGAAGGAGCTCTGATTGCTCTTTCATTTAGATGAAAAAGCTCTTACCCTCCATCCTGTGAACGGCACCGGGTGAAGAAGATAAACCTTTTTTCTACGTTTTCCTTAGACTGATATATTTGTTTACTTTTCCTGTCATCCCATGTCATTAATCAGAGAAGCTGTTGTGTGAATTTAAAATTTTGTTGTCTGTCTTTTTTGATGATATGCATCGAGGAGGTCAGACCCAAATGCTTCTCTGAGTTGTTGTCTGTATGTTTGTTATTTTGCATATACACTGTAATGATTATAGCCTGTTTTTCTGTGAACCCCTCCACTCTGCAGAATGAGGACTCTCCACAGGCTGGACGATGTGCAACAGAAAAATAAAATTAGCTTCTGTAAAAACATAACAAGCAGTCTTCTGGAAAATGGATCCGTATACACCAGATTCCTATAAGAAACTATGCTTTTTTTTATCCTTTACATCTTTAAACCAAATGGCCTATTAAAATTCTAGATAATGACTGTAATAGTGTTATCAAATGATATGCTGTAAATGTTAATAATGTGCATTTAATTTCATCTTTCAATTCATAAGGCTCAGTAATTAGATTATACTACCGTGAGTGAATAATGTAGACGATTACATTGCAGATTACAGTTTCTATCAGGTAATCGGTGATCCGTAACGTATTACATTTAAAGAGTAACATCCCCGCCCAGGCTTTAGCTGCCCACCTCTCCTTTACTCGACTAAGAATTATGTAAATATCAGGCAATTAAGAAGCTTTGTGTCATTTTGTCTCTTCTCCTCTACATTCGCTGTTGCTTCACAAGCCCCTCTGCGACTTTTGTCAAGCATCTGTATGAGCGCGTCAAGAGCAGAGAAGCCGGAGATAAGGGGGAAATTATTCATAACCATTTCAGACAAGCACATGCAAGTGCTTACACACATCCTGTCCTCCTAAAAATAAGAGTAATGAAGGAAGCCTGCTCACACGTTTTGTCACCATACGCGTAATCCTGCACACATTTAACGGTTGACTAAAATACGGAATCACACATGCGGAGGAAGTGTCTGGGTTGCATGGAGGTCACAGTCAGCCCATCACTTTGCACTGAGACGACGAGTTGAATTATTCAGCAGCAGGGAAAAGGTGACGCCTGTCAGATACTCAAATAAGTTATTAATTTTCCATTTTGAAAGCGTGAGGTGCACTTCATCATACTGTTACCAATTTCCCGTGAAGCATGACTGATTTTGTTGGAACATTGTTCCGGGTTACCTGTTAAATTGATCTTCCGGAACACACTGATAAATCCACCTGCAGCTGTTTTTTCTCACTATTTTCATTTGTTGCTGAGCTTTAGTGACTTTGCACTTTTGATTGCTTTAAATAATTTTATAGATTTCTGACTGTAAATCTAACCTGTTCCTCCCTGCTCACCTCTCTTAACACACGAGACTGCTCTCTCAAATGATCCTCGTTCTTTCACGGTCTGTGTTTCACACAGATTTGTGATGAAAAAGCTGCTGTTCTCCCACAGATTTCATCTCTTCATGTCTTGGGTGAGCTCCAGGTTCATTGCTCAGGGCCCCTTTTCTCTTTGTTTTCACACTCACATAAGATGTCCTTGTCTGGGTTTTTAAAATATACTTTGTTATTCTTCTCATATCCCACTCCTCTAGACTCAGTATTCTTACTTTCCTTTTGCCCTCCAGATCTTTTTTCTGTGAAATACCTCTGGAGGTCAGATATGAACTTGTCTGACTGAGAAGGCCCTCGCCTGAATAGCGGCTGTCTCGCACAGACGTCAGCATACCTCCCTCCCACTCAGTCTCTTTTCTCATCTTTGTCCTTTATCCAAACCCTTTTTTTTCCCTTCAACATCCTTTTATTTTTCATAAACAACTTTGACACACGATTCAGTCCTTATCAAGAGTCAGCTGAACTCATCTGATCCTGCCTCCCTCCTTTTCAGACCCTCCGACAGTGGAGCCGGTTTTCATGGAGATGCGTCAAGGCCTGGGGAGGCCAGTGGTGATGACCTGCAGGGTGCTGAGAGCTCACCCTTCCCGTGTGCTGAGGTTTGAGTGGCTCCTATCGAACAGGCTGCTGCACGCCGGGGCATTTGATGCCCAAAGAGACGAGACTGAGTACACCATCCGCAACCTGAACAGAGATGGCTGGGGAGAGTACACCTGTAATGTCATCAATGAGGCTGGCGCAGGAAAATGCACCTTCCAGGTTACAGGTAAAGAGTGCTTGGAGATCAGTCTTTTCAAATTCTATACACACTGTTCCAATAATTCCCCTTTCAGTAACATTTCAAAGGATTAGTTGGATAACTCTGCATATTAAATATGCAAATTAGTCATGATGATGGGTTTTTAAAATACAGTTTGAGGAATAAGAAACTTTTTTGGGTGATTTAAAAGATAAATGATTGTCTTAAGTCCAGAAATTGTTTTATTATTATTATTATTATTATTATTATTATTATTATTATTATTATTATTATTATTATTATTATTATTATTATTATTATTATTATTATTTCTCATATTTTATATATGGGAATAAAGTAACAATGCTTGATTTTCATATTGAACAAGTGCAGATTTTCATATGCAACCTTTTCATATGTGGTAGAAATCCCTGAATTTGTCTGTAAATTGCCCGTTCTAAAAACAGGATGAGCTCATGGGACTTGCTGAAATGATGAAGTCATCACATAAGGATTTTGATTTAACATTTTTGAGGGGCAGGTTTCAAACACCAAGGTCTGCCCATAGCTCTTTTAGAGACAGCAGCTTAAATAAAGTGTTTGATACACAGTCTGAATTAAGAGTTTTATTAAACACCAGTGTGAAAAAATTGAATATATTTGAGCTGTTAATCATTTAAAGCTACTATGGGTACCAGAGGGACAGAATAAAGCCTAAAGAAAGCCTGATACCCCTCTTGAGCTTGCTCTTAAGCCAATATTTGGTCAAATCTTGGATGTGCTTCTTCTAGTGAACAGAGTTTAGCTTTTACTTCTAAAATTTTAACACTTGCTTTTAAAACAAGAACCCCAAACAAAGATCAAAATATCAGTTTGAGAGAAAGAAGATCCCTGACCCTTTGATGCTGACATTCGTGTTCTATATGCTATCACACATTTCCATGTCATATACATAACCCTGAAACCCATAAAATACTTTGAATGCTACAACAAATGCTGGTTGTTACTTTCACTTTTTCTTCAGTGTTTTCTCTTTGAGAGGCTGAAAAGACACCTCCCACCAATTAAAAGGGCATAGAAAAGGCTGTCAGTGAGTTTGATGCACCTCGCTGCTGCATTTGATGGCATCCATTTTTCTGTCATGCATCTGTGTGATTTAACAGTTTTGTCAGTCTGCAGTCAAGCTGGTAATTAGAGTAGTTACCATGACGTTTTTCAAGGGTTGAGTTTAGCCCTTCAGAATTTGTGAAGTCCTGTCACATTGTGTTTTAGAGGATGTGTCTGTGTATGATGGAGAATTAATTTAAATAGAGAGTGAAAGAAAGAATTACTTTATTGTCAATGTGAATGGGACACGTCACTCAGCTTTCCCTTCATCTTTCCCCCTGCACCTCCAGATATACACATACTTACCCTCTACCTGCTGTTACTTTATAGGCTTAAGATTGTTTTTTCTTTTCGCTGTGAGCTGGATTTGTCCATCTCCTGGTTGGATGTTATGACAGCATCAAATGAGTTTGGCTGTGCTGAGTGACCGCAGGAACTCTGGCCAAGGTTTCAATCTCACAGACCTCCCATTAGAGACAATAGCTGCAGGGTCACAGGAGGGTGTTTGTCACTTTAATCTCCTGCCGCTTAGGTGGCTCTCCTTTTTGATTTTGGTCCATCCATTTATTCTGTCATTTGGTTTGATAGTTTTTAACATCATTTTGTTTCTTGCTCTTTCCATTTCTCTTCCTCCATGTTTGCTTTTCCACATTCTCCTCTATTCTTCTCCAAAAATGGACACACCTGCTTGTCCTGTCATCAGTCAGTCCTCTTCAGCTGATACAGGTAGAACTGTGAGATGCAGCAGTTAGCTCCCTCCAGCCATTTGTTTGGCTGGGGTTTGCCTGTTTTTGCTCCCTCTCACCCTCCTGCTACCTCCACTCCCCTTCCTTTCATCCTCTTTCCCTCTCCCCTTTTCTCTCCTGCCATCACTCCTCTCCACCCTCACCCAATGCTCCAAATTCCTACCATCTGGACTCAGTAGTTGCCAAAGGTATAGAGGCTCCTTTAGTCACCCCTTGAGTGCAGGAGCACGGTGCAGAAAATCCACTTTGGTTCCTGCTATCATCCATGAAAAGTGTCGTGATCTGATCCGTCAATTCCACTTTTTTTTTTCCTTTTTTAAATTCCTGTAACTCATTAGCTTCAAGAGAAGGCAAGCACTAGTCTGTAGAGAATCTGAATAAGCTAATCCCAGTTCATCTTGATGAGCCTGCTCATGAAATATTTGTGAGAGCTCATGCAGGAGGTAATATCATGGTTTGCTCCCCTCTCTGAGTGAAGACAGGTAGACATCCTCTTTGCTCTCATGCTGTGCTAATGCTATAAACATGTCAGCCTGCTTTTCTGACCTGAAGCCACAGAGGCTCAATGAAGCCATAAGTTCTGGTGGACATACCGTGAATACATGTTACTATAATGATAGTCATGCAAACAATCCAAGCCAGACATCTTTTTTTTGTTGGCTTACATAAATACTGTTTCATAAAAAGTATTTTGTCAGGGGAGTGTATGTGCATGTGCATGAATGCTCATGTGCCAAGCCATTGGGACATCTGTGGACACAGTGAGTTGGCTCTAATAGCCAAGTTGGCCATTAAATTGTGCCAGGGGAGAGACCCCTCAGAGGGATGTAATGTGCACCGCTAAGCTTTGGCTCAGACTCTCCATCAGGAAAAACACTTTTTTTTTATGATGATGAAACCATGCTGCTCTTTTTGACACTCTGTTTGAGTCTTTCCCTTTTTCTATCACTCAGTGTTTTATGCATGTTCTGTACATTCAGTCCTCAGGCTGCAAATGTGCACTGATGAAGCAGTGTGAAGCAGTGATAGGGTGAAACACAGGTTACTCAATGCATAGACATGAATTTGAATTGAATCTTTTTCAAGCTAAATTCAAAAGGGGGGATATGATGGTGCTTTAAGACCAATTATCATTTCAGTTACCAGTTCTACCATAATTTAACTCAATATCTTCAACTAATAGATCTCCTCCAACTTTAGCCATTAACCATTAGAGAACACTGAGTTTTTCTACTGTCTGTAGACAGACCATCACCATATGTAAGGTATTTGCAAGCATTGCCCTGAATTAACAGTATAGCTGACTACCAAAACACTGTTGTGTATTTCTGTAACAGTAAATCCACAGATCATTAATTTCTTTATTTAATCAAAATTATATATTTAATATTAAAATATAATAATGGTTGTTGTTATTATTGTTATATTGTTATTATGAATTCTCAAATGTACTGTTTTACTAAAGAGCAGGAAAAAATGAACACATTATCATTTTTGACTGACAAACTACTCTGACTTAATTTTGTTCCTTAACATAAAAATTATTTCAATGGTTATGGTTATATTATTAACCTCATCACTCCTGTTTATAGTGGTGAAACGAAGGAAAATCAGAATAAGAGTTAAGCAAGTGTGGGTTCTTATTTTTATGACCGATGGTCTAAAATCTATAAACTATATATATATATATATATATATATATATATATATATATATATATATATATATATATATATATATATATATATATAGTGTGTGTGTGTGTGTGTGTGTGTGTGTGTGTGTGTGTGTGTGTGTGTGTGTGTGTGTGTGGTTGACTATTTAAATAAGGTCACCAGTTTGAATCCCGGTTCGCCCAGTGGGCATTTTTGTGTGGAGTTCGCATGTTCTCCTCGTGCTCCTACACAGTGAGGGATGTAGTGAGTTGACTAACAGGAGGCAACAGAACTGTTTACCAGGCAGCCAAAGACCCAAAGTAGCTCTAAGTCTTTTGCAGATTCAATATTTATCAAAGTGAGTCAGAGTGGTCATTTCCAATAAAACCACCTATAACTTCGGGTTTCGTAACCCCTCTTTTAAGACTAATGAAAGACATGCACAGCCCTTTATAACAGTGTATAGAAAAATAGCAAACTCAAACAAAGACCATGACTTTAGAGCTCCCCCACTTGGCTGTATATGTTTCATAGCCATAATCTTCCATTATAACACATAGAAGAAGAAAGTTAAAACACACGTTAAGTATTTTAAGTTCTTTGTATTTTTATTAATTCTTTATTCCAGGTTATTCAGGTTACATCAGCCTGTTTGACTCCACTTCTGCTTTATGTCAGGGCGCACTGAAGCAGTATTTCATCTTCATGTCTTAGCAGTTGGAGTTTGGTTTATTAGATTTCAAAACTTATAAAGAAAGTGCAAATAATGTCTCTCAATTCATCACCATTTAATTTCTCTGTTTGACAGCATGTCATGATTCAAAAGAAAGACAAAGTTAATTCTGAGAGATAGTGTTCAGTCATTCATTGTCTATGAATTACAGATTCTCCGTAATGATGTTCTTGTATGCGCCTTGTCTCCCTTTTTAGTGCCGTTGTCGTACCTAATGATGGAGAAATCACCCAAATTTGGCAGAAATATTATATCTGCATGTGTTTCAGGAGGAAATTTTATTTTCGTCAGACACCCACACACATTCACAGTCTTAAATTGCATCATTTGCACGCAATCTATTTTGATATTATGTTTTTTAATCCATCATTGGTTTTGAGTAATGATTTTGTCAGCTGGATTTATTTTTTGCATGTTTGTTTGGCTCTTTTAGGTGTTTTTGAAGAAGTCCCCTGGGTATGTTTTGAGCTACAGTGGCACAATCATATATTTTCTTTGTGTGTGTGCTGTTTTTGCCTTTATCATTATATACTTCGAAGAAAAAGATAACAATAATTGAACTTAGCTTCAAACCTGCTTGATCTCGTGTTTGTGAACACGATGAATTCTGGTTTCCACTAAACTCTGCAGCTTAGCTTTGAGTTTTAGAAACATAGCTTTAGAAACATAACTGCCTGTCTTTACGGCTGTGACCAGCTCACCTGTGTTGAACCTCTGTGATGCAGAAACTGGTGAATAAGCTGAATACCTTCTGTATCTCAAAAGACACACTGACATTGATGGATCCTGTCTGCAGTTATGGCTGACATTATGTAGTCTGAGTAATAGACAGCATATGAATAATGTTATCTGTGATCAGGCTGAGAGTCAGACATTATCTGCTCTGCCTTTTTTCAGTCTCTTTTTGTTTTCTGGCCTATTTTCCTCTTCTTTTATATCAATAAGCTATTATACTTTTAGAGCAGCCTCCCATTTACACTTCTCAAGATAAATAGAGTAAATCAGGAGTCACAGCAGGTCAGAGCAAACTAAATTCATCCCAGTTTTATGATTAATCATTGCAAATCTTTCCAAGTTTTTTCTTTTGCCTATGCAAGAAGGGAGGATGCTGAGAATCCACTGAAGGGTGGAAGTGACTCATTACAAGCTCAATGGCATTTCCCTCAGAGAAAAAAAAAGCCACAGAAAGATTTCATTCTCTATCCCAGAAGGCCACAACCAAGCAATTACCACCCAGTCATCTAATTCTTTCTAATGTCTTTTCCCCGCAGTCCGCTAGCTGTTTTGTGCCGTGGTGTTGGCTTTGTCTCAGCCAGCTGTGCATACATATGCAAGCGTTGTTTCTGCCACAGCAGCCTACATCACACGTCAGCACAGCACCTTATAGCAGGGCTTAGCATATGGTGCTACAAAGTGTTTTTCTGATGAAGAAAACATGCTCATAAAACCTTAAGAATGAAAAGGATGTCGGCAAACAAGGTCAACTTCTTGCCCGAAGGTTCCGTTTGCTGCGCTGTTGTGAGTCATTGCATTGGTTCTGCTGTTATAAACAGGATTTTACAAAATCAATTAAGCTTTCTGTACTTTATGTTTGATGTCTCCCACCCTGGGTTGTCTGTTTCAAGCAGTGTAAGTGGGTTAGGTAATGTGCTTCACCACATGAAATGAAATGGATTGTTGGGACTGGGAGACATTCTGATATACGGTACATTGCACATTATGTATTACAATAGTAATTTTCAGGACAAGGTCAGTACTTTGTCTTTAAATGAACCAAGGATAATTAACTTAAAAAGCTTTTCAAGAAAAAAGACAATCAATTTTAAAAGCATCACAGAAAAAAAGTGAGGTAAAGAAATGCAATTTCTTAATGACTTTTCAAAGCACAAATCCATCCCCTAATATGTTCCACTTAATGCAATATACACAGGTTTTGGTGCAACATGTGCTGCCATCCAGACGGTGCCTTTTAGAGGTGGTATTGCATATTTCAGCAAGACGATGCCGAGCTACATTCTGCAGGTATTACAACAGCGTGGCTCCATAGTAGTAGAGGCTAGGTGCTAAACTTCCCTGCCTGCAGTCTGGATATGACAACCATTACAATACGTTTGGCACATCCTGACAGATATTTGCAAAAATGAGACAAGCTTTTACTTTAAAAACTCCATGAACGATGACAGTTTTTATGATAGAGGAGGTGATATAACTTTTTTTAAATATGTTGCTTGCATCATTTATAAAATGTGCATATATTTTGTAGTTGCAACATTTGATATCCAACTCTGTATTTTAAATATTTTGTCAAGGTCTCAATTCTTATTCAAACAGGGGATGTAGACACTGTAGTTCTGCTGTACATGACTGCAGCCAAGCTACACTAAGTTAAGGTTTAGGTTAGGTGAGTCAATAAGCCATGAAGGAAAGTCTTGACATCCGATATCAGTCAGTTTTTTTTTTTTTTTTTACTTTTCTGCTGGAAATTTATTCTCTTTATTTTTATCAGTCTTGCTGCGCATAATAAAATGCATGAACAAAGCTGGCAGCATCTGCCAGGCTGGCTTTTGAAGCGTTCTCTGTACAGTGTGCTATCAACACAGCTGGCTTTATTCAGCCAAACTCTGCCAAGTGAACTACAGACAGTATTTATACCAGGTTTTGTTTGTTTACTTGTTTGGTTGTGTCACAAATGTGTTTTGTTGTCACATTAGCATACTGTAAGCAATAGAGGCACTTATTTGTGGAAGTGTATATCGAAAAATAGGAAAAGTACCGTTATCTTCATCATCTGAACTTATGGAGCTACCCCAACATAACAGTGCATTGTGGATTATAATATCAGTAGTTTCTAACCTTGTGCTTTGTTTGTTTTTTTTTCTTTGGATCATTTTTTTTCTGCCTGTTAAGTGTGTGTTTCTGTCTCTCAGGTTACTGCAGTGTGTTTCAAATTGCTTTGGCAAAGTGCAGAGATACGCAGCAGGTTTCCCAGAGCATCAATTACCTCCTTTATTTTCTGAAGTGCAGAACAGCATTGCCCCTAATGTTGACTTTGACTAATTATAAACATTTACAAAAAAAACGATCAAACTGGTAAAGTTATTCTCACTGCCTTCCTGCTTGTGGTTTGGTCACATTTGAATGATTGCATTTTAAAGCCTCGGCTTTTCCTTGGCTGCAATGCGGAAAATGAAAATGATGACATTTTTCGTTTTCCCTCTTCTCTTTTAGGAGAGGTTGGCCTTATATTTTTTTCTTAGCTGAGGCTTTCTTTTGGTGCTTTCCCTCATTTCATGTCAAACCAACGTTTTATGATTTAATAGCCAAGTGAACTGTTGTCCTTGAAGTGTAAGGTTATTCTTTATTTGTCATGCTGTCTAAAGATCAGATGGAGGAAAAAACAAGCAATGTGCCTGTCAGCACCTCAACACTTAAAGTCTTCACCAATTTGTCAGTGGCATTCAGCCTCCGGCTCACTAGAAACAAACTGACTGCTAAATCCAACTTTTGAAAAGAAACAAACCTGCCAAATAAAGCTGAAGCCCTTCAGCTGGCATCTTTTTTGTGCAAGTAACATTAGTAAACAAAGTGTTTGCTGTGGATTAATGTGCAGTTGGTGCATTAGTGGGGGTTTATGAAAACCTTGTAGTGTGTGTGTGTGTGGGGGGGGGGGGGTGCACATTATCAGTTGAAAACAAACTTAAATGATCCAATTTATTGAGAAAGGTTACATCACACCCTAGACAGGCAGAAGCCTATTGAACAAAGTTACAAACAACAAATTACAATCACAAACATGGGTTCAAATTTCTGGGGTTATTAAAGAAAAAGTCAATATTTAAAGCATTTACTATCTGAATCATCTTCCTCCAACACTTTCACCTGCTTTTAATATGAGCCCTCTAATGGTGATGAAGAAAAATAGTCTCACTGTTTTAATAATGTCTGGACAACAGAGCTGTTTGTTCCACAGAAAATAAAACTGTCAGGCTTTGGATACACCATGAAAACCACAAATGGGGATCAAGAAGTGCTGATTTTGGTTTGCTTTTTGAATTCATTGACAATAAATTAAAGCTAGAATATCATAAGGATAAAGTTCAGAGCAGAAATTGTCTTTGCATTTTCTCTGTGTAGCTTGATGAATAGCTCAGTTCTTCCTATATTGTTCAGACTTTGATTTGATATTCGTGTCTTTAAACCAAAGCATGTCTTGTCTGGATTAAACTCACTTTATTAGGTACACCTTGCTAGTTACCGGTTGGACCCCTTTTGCCTTCAGAACTGCCTTAATCTTTTGTGGTCTAGATTCACTAAGGTACTGGAAACATTCCTCAGAGAGTTTGGTCCATATTGACTTGATAGCATCATGCAGTTGCAGCAGATTTGTCAGCTGCACATCCATGATGCCAATCTCCTATTCCACCACATCCCAAAGGTGCTCTACTGGTTTGAGATCTGGTAACTGTGGAGGCCATTTGAGTACAGTTTCTGTGATTGCTGGGGTCCTTGTGAAAAGCGCTTTGATTTGGCAGAATGACCAAAATAACCAACAAAATTGATGAAAAATAAAAAAAGAAGAAGAAGAAGGTAAAAAGAGGCTACCATTTAGGGTATGGCTGCTGACATCGCTTGCTTTGAATGTTACAGTTTCATTTGCTCTTTTACTGGACTTTTTACTGGACTGGTGGATCAGCAGCTACACAGCTGTCGCAGGTGGCAGACTGTGTGTAGCGTGGTGGGAAGGTCTGACACCAGTATCACCGGTCACTCTTAGACTTCTTAAAAGTCATCCTCCCTCCTCCTAACAGTTTTTCACCTTAGGAGCTCTCTTAGACACACTAAGGAGCTCTATAACACTTTGTGAATAATTTTTATCATACAAAGTGGAAATTCAAAGAAAAATCATAGAATTCGAGGGATTCTAAGAATTTTCTACGAGTGACATCACTAAGAGCTACTTTTAGCCTTAGGATGCTTTGTAAATACGGGCCCAGGGCTTTAACAGTGTTGGACAATAAAAATCAGAAACTTGTTTATTTGGATGATTTTTCATCACTAGAATAGTCCAAAATGACACATTTGAAACACCTCAATCAGCCTAACTGGTTTGTCAAAAAATTGTTCTCTTCACTTTAAATACTTCATACATTTACCTTCACAATGAATCCAAGTGCTTTATTTAGCATCCTTGTAAACATTAAAATGGAAAAGAAACATCCTCTCTCATACTAAAGACTTGGACATTCCTGAGAGAAACATGTGGCCTTTTGAACTCATGACCTTTTTAAACTCTTGTGTACCGGTTTAATTCCTCCCCTGAGTGTTGTAAACGTGCGACCAAATCAAAGGGAACTAAATGGGTCAGGGATCTGTTGAGGATTATTCCCAGGAGAGCAGCAGATCTGTTTAATAAAATGCTGCCATTATAATCAGCCAGTGACTTAAACTGATTTGACAGGTTATTAAATTTCATGACACATTGATCACTTGCTGTACCTTCACACAGGTACATCACAAATCAGTGCTGCTGTTGTTTAGCCAACAATGGTGGCTCTACCGTTTTTTCAGATGCTATAAAAATTCCTCTGCCTCTTGGTGTTGTAGCCTTCAATAAAGACAGCAGGTGATTTACGGTTCTGTACCTGGAAGGTCATCCTGTAGGCTTGTTTCTAGATTGTGATTAAAACTCTGAGTTGTGTCAGCTCCTGCTTTAGCTGTCAGAAATCTGCTCACTCGGAGTGACTGCAAAGCTGAAGACTAGAAAAACAGATTCCACTCACGCCAGGAGCAGTGTAGAAAAAAAAAATCCTCATATATTCCCAATAAAGCAAACTCTGCTATTGAAGTAGATTCAGTGTCTCTCTGAATGCAACTGTAAGAAATAATTTATACTGGGAGGATCAGATTTTATAGGATCTGCCAACATGCTTTACACTGTACATTGTTCATACATGAGGCATGTTACTATGTAGAGCAGCCTTTGATTCTGTACCAGTAAAGAGCTCCATAACATATAACATGATGAAACTTTAATGATACTATAGTAAGAATTCAGTCGCAGCAACAACAAAGAGTATCATTTGTTTAAAAAGAATAAAAATAGAACAAACAGATGGTAGTGAAGATAAAACATACTGCACATCTTTCTCATGTGAATTCAGATCTCTTAAAAAGCTCCATGTGTAAGAAAATGAAAGATTTACAAGTTTACATTAACACTAAAATATTAAAGACTGCATGCACAACGTGAGAAATAACCCACTGCAGCACAGCAGAGCTTCTCTAAAGTGCACACAGCATTACATTAAGGCTGCATCAGTAAGAATTCACACACCTTTCATTTTATAATAATACAACTCTAACTACACTGACCTTTCACAATAGAAACATGTACTTTGGTCCATTTGCATATTTGTTTACCATTTACATTCTCACTGCTGTAAATGTATGCAAATGCTTAAAAGATTAGCTTTTTTTTCCTGAATCTGCTTTAAAATTCACTCTGCAAATTTACAGTGTTGGTGATGGATAAAAACACAGATTCTGTGTGTTTATGGGAAATAAACATTAAGACTTGGGTTTTAAGGGTCACTGAACAGCAGTTACAAGTCTATGTGTCATTAATTCACAATGTTAGATGCACTCATTGTTTGTATCAGTCATCTTTTCCCTTGGGTGAACAGGCTGGTTGATTAAACATATAAGAAACAGTTTAGAAATGCCAAGTGCTTCTTAGCCTTTAAACCTGTTGTTGGGTGACTATATTTCCATAGTGGGAGGAGTTTTAACTAGGCTGTGTAAAAAAGTTGATTTTGTTTGGTTGAAATCTTTATGAGCTGCACGGTGGTGCAACGGATAGCACTGCAGCCTCACAGCAAGAAGGTCACCAGTTCAAGTCCTGGTTTGCCTGGTGGCCTTTCTGTGAGGAGTTTGCATGTTCTCCATGTACCTGTGTGGGTTCTCTCCAGGTACTGTGGCTCCTTTCCACAGTCCAGAAACATGCTCATCAGGTTAATTGGTGATTCTAAATTGCCCGTAGGTGTGAGTGTGAAACGTTGTCTGTCTCTATGTGTTCCCCCTGTGTATCCCGCTTCTCACCCTAAGACAGCTGGGATAGGCTCCAGTCATCCTCAGCCCTGAACAGGATAAAGCAGTACAGAAGATGAACGAATTAAATCTTTATCATTAATCTCAACAGCAAGAGAACCCAATCACACGTGTCAAATTAATCCAACTAGAGTCCAGCACAAACCTCTGCTAATGACAATGAGCCAAACACATAGGTTTGTGTTACTCATTGTTAAACAGATTAAATGGGCTAATAATATATTCATGGCACAACCAAGAAACCAAAGCAATGAATAAATCATATGAGAAGATTCAAAACCAAACCCCTCCATTCAGATCAGAGAAACACTTGCCGAGGTTCACAGACTTCTCTGTTCTAAACAAATAATTTAGCCCACTGTAAGACTGAAGCTACAAACGGTGATTTTGGTGCTTATATTTTTTTCCTTGTCTTTCAAACATTGATATATTGTCAATCATCTTTCTTTTCAGGAAAAGCCTACCCTCCAGAGTTTTACTATGACACCTATAGCCCTCTGTGGCAGAACAGACCCAGAGTGTACGGCTTCAAGCTGCAGTGGACCCAGATGAACCCTAATGCTGTGGACCGCATTGTGGCCTACAGACTGGGCATCAGACAGGTAGGAGGACTTTGAGCTATCCATCTTCTCTCTCCTGATTTGCTTTTTTTATTTTCTGTTTGACTTATTGGTTCTACAAATAAGTTCTTGTCACACTGAAAGGTCTATTTCAGGCACCTTTTATTACATCTGTAGTGTTGCCACAAATGTTTGCACCTTGTAGAGTGTCGTTGAGTCACTGGTGCTGGTCAGTTTTCCACAGTTCTTTGATGAATTAGAGGTGATTGGTGCCACGGGGCTGTGAAAACCTTTCTTATTGCCAATTTAAGCATGTGGTAAAGCTTTCTTTACAGCTTGCCCTTGCTTTTTGTATTCCATTTGACAGTGCCAAATCTTACGCCTCTATTCATTGTCTGCCTTATTACTGCAGTTTCTGAGAATGTGAACGAGCCACCGTGGGCCTTTGCAGAATGACTAAGAACCCATCAGGGGCAGTCATTTCGATGAGTTCTGAGGTTTCCATGAATCGCTTGTGTTTTTTGCTCTTACTCAGAAGCTTGGTCATAATAGAGAACGGGAACCCCGCAGAGAGTGCAAGAAAAGCTCCTGTTTTTGTTGTTCCTCAAGTAAACTCCAAAAATGACAGGCTGGCAATGTTGATGAATGGCATGGTTACATTTTCTTTCTTTGGCAATCGATGTGTACCTTCCTTCTTTTCTCTTTCTCTCCCCATGGCAGTGTGCATCACAGCTGGTCTTAATAGTTTTTTCTTTTTTGTTTACAGCAGCAGGTGTTGCAATACCTTCAGTTTACATGAAGTTTAAAATATTGAACCAGCTCCGTGAGCAGCACAGATGTTTGTGTTAGCGTAGCTCTGCATTGGCTGCCATCCAGGAGCCTGCGAAAAACAAACAAACAAACAAACAAACATAAAGCTTACATAAAAAATAAATAAAAAATAAATAAATTGCACATGCTGCGCTGTAAATCCATCTCAGCTCTGCTCAGAATTAGCAAGTGTAGCCTGACAGTTGTGTTTGCAATGAATAATATAATTTCATGTTTGTTTCACACTGCACCCGCAAGGAATTGAAGCCTGAAAACACATTCTACACCAGTTCTGTTTGTGTAGCGCAATGATTTTTCTGTCAACCATCTCAGTTGGTCTGTTTGGTAATAAATGATGTTGTGCCGGCGGAACCCATGTTGGAGCTTGCCAGGCATTTGAAAGATCATACTTGGAGGGAATATACATTTTCTTTTTCCTGCGTTCTGCTGGTTCTTCACACATCTGTGCTTACACTGACTCATGATAATTCAGAAACGCATTAACGTTTCAACCTTTTCTGCGTTTGTTTGTCAAAAACAAGCACATCACTCCTCCGGTCTCATTTAACAGACAGTCAGTGTACGAGCAAATTAATTTCTTTCCACCTTCTTGCCTTGATATCTCAAGAGGGAACACACTGTGACCATTATTTTCTTCCTGCGGGGCATAACAACCAATCTTCCATTGTCTCAGATGAAAGAGATTTTTTTTTTTTTCTGTGGAGAAGATTTTTAGACTTTTTTCACAGCATTTACATCACACTGTACCCTCAGTGATGGATCGACTCTTTGCTTAACGTATTGATTCAGGCTGATAATAAGTTTTCAGATGTTCTTTTGTTAAGCAAGAGTTTTGACCAGGAAAAGAGGAAGAAACAAAGCAAAGGGGGATTTGATAAAGAGTAAAACAGAGATTTATTTAGTAAATGAAAAAAAATCGAAGATATCTTCAGTCCGGCTGCTCTGGAGTGGTGCAGCACAGAAAGCTTTCAGTACATGCACCACACCGCTCCAATCTATTTGTAGATCCAGCATCAGCTCCCTGAGAATTATCATTCCCACTGACTACTTTTGAATTAATACTCTAAATGATGGAGAGTATGCCTCGGCGATGGATTGCTTAGTGTTATCGTCCAGTGCTCTCCTGAGAGACAGTCTGGCTGAAGGAGAAACAAGAAATAAGCTCGATCTGAAAGGCTGGCACAGCCAAGAATCACAAAACACAAATCTCTGCACCTGTCAAAGATTCAATGGAAAGGTGTGACATCTGCCCTTGTTTTGATACGGTAGCTACTTCCAAACCTCCTCTTCTGTCCACAAGCTTGATTACCCTTCTCCAACCTCTGGTAGATAACTTTTCCAATCTCTACCCTGCTATTTTAGAACTGCTTCTTCTGCCTCCTCCTCCTTCTCCTCCTCCTTTTTCTTCTTGCATCTCTTTCAATTGATCTGTCAAGTCAGTGTGCACAAGCAGATCAATAGGAACCGCACTAATTACACACAGGCAATCTACAGTACATCAACCCATGTCTAACATTACATCACTCTGATTATTAACAGGTTTCTTTCTGCCCCTGCTATTGCTTTGATCAATTCCGTTGCTTTTTGTAGTTGCCATAAAACCCCCATGAACTGCTGCCGCAACCAAATGAAATTCAATCAATATGGCGCTCTTTCTCTGTGGGGAAAAGTGTGGAATGAGAAGTAATGGGATATAAACAGAAACCTTAATTGAGTGCAGACGTGGGGATTCAGGGAACATTAAAGAGAATCAAAAATAAAGGTGCACGTAATGCGTGTGACCAAAAGTGGTTGACAAGCGAAACACTTTTTCCAGTCAACATTTAAGCATGTTTCTTTTTTCGATCTGGAAATTGTTAAGTATCTTTGCCCCTGGTTGGGGCAAAAATTGCAAAATCCAGTGTTTGATGCCTCACACAAACCCCTGTCCACTGTTACTTGTTTTGCTCCCATTTCTTTTCCTCTGAATCTGACACAGATTTCAGCCACTATTATTCGGGATGAGACAATTACACACACAACACACCCACATCAAAAGGCTTAGAATATAAACCTTAAAGCATCCTGACTGCTCCAACCATGATTGTAAGGTCCTCATCGCAAACCTGCATCAAATTTTCTGAAAACCTTAAGAAATGTGTTCAATTTGTAGTGCAATCATAAACCTGCAGAGTACCTGAGTGGTTAAAAAACTACACTAAAAAATGTGTTTTCAACAGTTATTTCATCATGGTTTGGGTAAGCACTCAGTGCTGAGAAGAAAGTCAATTAACTCCTGAGACTTGAAGACTTTTGAAGTGGTTTCAGAAGAACTGTTGGATTACTGATTTTAAGGCTCCTGTAAGGAGTGTATGTTCAGAGGAAATAAGTTCACCTGGCGACCTTTCTGTGTGGAGTTTGCATGCACGGTTCTCTCCGGGTACTTTGGCTTCCTCCAACAGTCCAAAAACATGCTCATTAGGTTAACTGGTGATTCTATGGGTTGTCTGTCTCTGTGTGCCAACCCTGTGAATGACTGGCAACCAGTCCAGGGGGTGTACCCCGCCTCTCGCCCCTAAGACAGCTGGGATAGGCTGGAAGTTGAATTAATGAATCGATAGATCTAACTTCCCTTACTCACCTTCTGGTGCTTCATGAGTAAACTTTTCAATCTACATCACTATTACTACTATTTAAAATACACTACATATGTGTTTCCTTTGCATAAACAGCTTGCGGGCACAGACTGATGGATCAGTATGAGTGGTTTTGATGCACCCACATGAATTACTACCAGCGCTAACAGATAATATTTGATTAGAACAGTTTGTCAGGTGTATGAATAACGTCTGAGTATTGCAAGTGCTTACCGCTGCAGAGTCCAAAAAATAAAACCTCTTTGGCACCCGCTATCCACCCACCATAGATCTGAAGACATTAACCAGGCTGCCAAAACTGAAAATAACAAGATTTGTCTTTTTGAATGCATCCGTCCGTCTCTGGTTGTAAACACCAGATATACTTTTCTGTCATTTGATTTTTCAAAGTTTGTTTTCACTCTCATCGAAATATCAAATGTGGGGAAAATGATAAGTGGGCCTGGAAGGTTGATCGGAAACACACACACACACAGACACACACACACACACGCACGCACACAGACACAGACACTGATTGCAGACAGCACAGTGTAATTTATAGCAATTAACTGCTTTGCCTTTTGTACTTTAAAGGCCGCCTAAAATGTTGAAAGGATGGGTACGGACAAGTGCTCCATCTGCAATTACCCAAGGCAGACAAAATACTTTATTTACCTGCAACCTAATGGTGATGAAAACTTGCACCCCATAATTGTGGATCATCCAGACTTGAAGTAATTACTTAATTGGTATTGTTCACACATAAACAGAGAGAGAGAGGGAGGGAGTGAGACTCTTTCTTTGCTATCACACCTTCATTCACTCCTTCTCTGTCTCTCTCTGCTTGAAACACTTCCTCTTTCCTTTTTGACTGAGAAGGGCATGTAAAGTCATTAATTGTGATGCAGGAAATGTAATCCGTCTTTGTGCGGCTCTTTCTCTCTAACTGATTCTCAAGGATATAATGACCCAACTTTTTTTTTTTGTTTGTTTGTTTTCTTAGCCCCCAGCAAATGCAGCAACAAGCTCTCACTTTGTTTCTTTGAACTTCAGGGGGGCGCAGCTGTATTGTGCCACCAGACATAAAAAGCAAGAGCTAAAAATTGTGTGATACCTGAGCTTAGTCACCCAAAAGAAAGCCTCTCTTGTGTGCTCTGCATTTTGCAAAGAAAAGGTATAACATCCCTTTAATTCAAGGTCCTTGTAAAAATGGATAGAGAAATGTCAAAAATCATTGAAGAAAACTTTAAATGGATGACAAAATCATGTACAGAGCTTCACAGAAACATCTGTGTTACAGCACTGTGGCAGGACTGTAATGCAGACTGAGCCATCACTTTCAGAAGACAGCGAATATCAGCAAAATCTTCACTGCTTGTTAATAACAATCTTTCTGTCTGAGCTCATCTGAAGGTAAACCCAGATGAAGCTCAACTAGCTGTCAACAGCTAGTAGAAAGAAAATGTTTCATTGCCTTATTTTCAATGTGGACCACTCAAAAAAAAGCTCAATTACAAGCTTAACAGACAGTCAGATGGACCAAATTATGATGAAGAATTCCTGAACATGTTCTGATCCTGTCAACCAAATGTCCCTAGACTGAAACATTTAGACCAAAACACACGTTTAACGTGCCAACCCATGTTTCTCCCAATTGTGCTGTTTTTGGTCACTGGTAGATGGCAGGAAATATTACACAACACAAGATCGCAATGAAATTTATAAACATACTAACATAATGCACTTTCTGGATCAGACCTCCAAAGAAGCCAAGTACTTATTTACATACTTGAAAATCATGATTTTCCATTTCCACTGATTAGCAGTTTGATGTTTTATGAATGTATGACAGTTGAACATGTAAATATGTCCAGTCAAGGTGACATCATGGATACTACAAAAGAAACATTTGTACCCAAAACCCAACAGTGAAGTTCTGGGCTGTCAATAAATTCTGATCTTTAAACTGAAGTCAGATGGTTTTGCATTGGGAAACACTTGGTAATGAGGTAATGGGTTCTACTGGCTTTGCCAGTTTCGTCCCCTCTGCCGTGACACTACTGAACTCTGCTGGTTACCCAGGCCTACCTCCACCCTCTACCTGAAACTTTAATAATAACACTTCAATACAGCCTCAGAACTGCCCAACCTGCTCTGTGGGTTATATTAACCCCTCATGTGACTGTAATTATGTAAATAACATCACTGCAATAACTGGTAAAAAAAAAATCAATGCAATAACCGTATTTACGTAAATAACCTTCACTATAAATAATTGTATATACTGTGTAAATCTGAACACCCATCTCTTATTTTATATCCTACTGTATCATATTTTTTAGTCTTTTTCTTAAAATCTTTTTATTTTTTATCATATTTTTTTTATATTTTTTACTTCAGTACTTCTACTAAGTGATGCATGCACCTTATTTTATTTTAATTTTTAATTTGTAATGTTATTCTTATTCTTATTTTAAATTACATATTTGTATTTTTGCACCAAGAACACCAGAACAAGTTCCTTGTATGTGTGAAAACTTACTGGGCAATAAACATGATTCTGATTCTGATTCTTGAATAAGGATGTAAAATTGAAATTACTGATTCATGCACACTGCATTTGGTGCTTAAAGTGTCTGGTCACAAACTACATGTCTGTGTCTGTGTATCTCAACTTATCTCAAACTGAATAAGTACTTTTTTTTTCATCTATACCTCCTCTTGTCCTCTTACTGTTCAGATGGGGTTGCAGCGCTGGTGGGAGCAGGAGATCCCCGTAGACGGCACAATCAACAAAGGAGAGCTCATGACACACAATCTGACTGAGCTCATAAAGCCCGAGTCCTACGAGGTGCGCCTCACTCCCATCACACGTTTCGGAGAGGGTGACTCCACTATACGGATTGTCACTTACAGCGGTGAGTGTTCTATCCTCAGCTTTTTTTTTTTTTCTTTAGGCAATCAGTCTGCTCATCCTGCTGTGATTAAATATTTTCACATGATGGAGAAAGTAAAGAGAGATTCAAGGTAGGGTGGATTCACTTTAGTTTACTGCTTACACATGTGGTTGCACAGGTGGGAGAATTAGTGCTACAGCTGGTAATGTTATCCTTCAGATCACTCTGAAGTACTCTGAAATGAACTGCAGCTTCGGTTTGAGCTGTGCCGTCATGACACATGTTCATCAACACAGATTGATAGCAAAAGTTCACTCTCATCAGAATGATGGTGTTAAGTGTTTGATATATGTGAGGAAGGACCAGGAGAAAGTGAAATCATTAAAATGATTAGAAAAGCTTCTAATACATTCAGTCATCAGTTGACAGCTTGAATCAGCCTGCTGTGCTGCCGTGTCAGTCTGAGTAAAGGCTGATAAGCTGAATAATCATCACTTCCTCCTGACCTTTACTGCTTGAGTCAAGTTTGTCCTGGACTCAGGCAAAGGCTGACTTGTTGGTCCTTTGCATGAGAGACGGTCATGCATGACGTCAAAGTGTCACATGACTCCAACATGTTGTTTGGAACAGAGGAGCACACACAGCTGGTCATAGTTGAGTCATGTTTGACTTTATAAACAATGCTTTTTTTGTGATCATCTTTGTTTTTGCCAGAAGATGTGCTTTTTCCTCTGGGATGTTTATGTAACAGATAACTTTTTACAATTTATATAACAATATTCAGAAAGGTCCTCGGCCTTTGTGGGGCTGTGCATATGACCTCTCTCACAAAATATAAGCTCTCTGTGTGCCTACCACAGAAACAGAGCAACAATAACATGTTTTCTGCTATGATACTGGCTCTAATAGTTGATACATGTTTACAATCAGTGCTTCAGTTATTGAATACTTGCAGAAGGACAGCATAAAGAGGAAGAATAATAAGTACTGTATGGCACACGTGGCTGATAGGGCCAGTGAAGATTCAGGGACAGTGTATTTCACGACTGAAAGAAACAGCATCTTGAAAATGGAAGAGCATTCCTCAGCCAATGGGATGACACACCGTCTGAAATACAAAAGCCACATTAGTATCCACAGCAGGCCCAAGCAGTGCCAGAGAACAGATGCACAGGTACTCGAGTTGTGCATCTTCAGAAACAAACTGGCAGACTGTTTCCTGCGTATAACCGACTGCTGAGGTCTTCCTGAGTCCTGCTACTGCTGCAGTTGTGAATTATTCAGTTTCACTGCAGCTCATCATGGCTGTCGAAAAAAGAGAATTCACAAAGAAAGAGAGAGAGAGAGAGAGAGAAATAAACTTTCTCTACTCTTTTTCTAGCCAGGGTTTGTGATACAGCATGGTCTCTACCAGGCCTTGACTTGATTTCAGCTGAACTGAGTCAAATAGAGTCCAATCAGAGTTTAGGGGAGAGAATCGAGGCTAATTAAGACAGAGAGAGGCACAGGAAGAGCGATTCAGGCAGCCAAGTTCTGACTGATGGGGAGAAAAAGACGATACAGAGGAAAAAAGTTAAAAAGAGGGAAAGAAGTGAGCCAATAGTGATGTACGAGTGGTCTGCCCAACGAGAGACCAGACTAATTATCACTCCAGGGCTGCTCTGTTCTCCCACGCATAGTACAGCGTCACTGTAGCAGCATAATCTAAGTCTGAGCAGCATCCGTCTCTGCTCAGCAAATGTATTCCATATGATGTTCTGAATGACATGTGACAGATGATAATCACGATCATCTTATATCATGGCTTTACTTTCTTAGGGACCACTACAACATCTCAGAAGTTGTAGTACATGGTTTTATTTGAGTTTATTAAATGCTTTTATAAGTGATCAGCATGTCTACTTTAAGTCCATTTTACCTCCGATCATGTAAGAATAAATTTGTATTTTGAGGAAAGAGAAAGCCACTTAAAGATTTTCTTTAAGAACAGCTAAACAGTGCACAGGTGGAGGCAATGAAATCAGCTTTAAGAGTATATAAAGCTGGAGTTAGTGCAGAATAATGTTGAATGGTATCGTCATCCACTTATTGATGCATATGACTGGACCATGAATGAAGTTGTTAATGTAGCTTAAACAGCATACCTCCAGCTCCACCCATCGTAAGAAGTGAAGCCAATATACTGAATTGAAATTTGGAGTCGAGGCTTACGGGGATTAGAACAGTACACAGCTGAGCAGATTCTTGTGTTGACTGAAGCAGCCTCACATGGTTATGAAAAGTTCAATGACTCCTGTGTCAGTGGTGCTCATTATGTTTTCTCAAACTTCCTCCTCTACTCAGTTTTTCTGGTTAAAAAAAAAATCTGCAGGAGCTGTTTTTCTTAACAATGCAGCCAATAATGACGTTAATTTTCACATAAAATAACTCATTAACTTATTTAAAAATTTTGCATCCGGCCATGAATCAGCAGGATAAATCTTACTGCTGTAACTGAAAGCATGTTTGAGAAAAATGTGTTCAACATGTATTTGAATTGTCTGTTTGACCCACGTGTGATCTCTCATAACGGAGGAAGTAGCATTTTTGAACTGATGAAGGGACAGAATCAATATACTCACAACAGGTGTGTGTGATGTTGAATACATTTTTATCCTTTCTTTCTGTATAATGTTTCTCTACATTGCTCAACACATTGGACAATAAGGCAAAGCTCTAAGCTGTGAAAACATCATTTCTTTCACATTACAACAAAACTGTGTGTGTGCAACTTGACTGCAGAAGCATTGCAGAGTATAAAGGTTTGTCAAGCTTTATGAGGGAGTTAACCATCAAAAAACGCTATTTTTAACTTAATGTTTTCACTTCCATGGATAGTAAATCACTTCAAGGTTCTTGAAAAAGCAATGAGTTGATAGAAGCAATCAGCATGTCGACAGGTATTCAGTGGACGGACGTTTTTAGTGGAGAAATCCAGCTTGTACCTCAGAGAGGAGTTTAAACACACAAGTCTCTGGATGCTTATGACTGCATTATCGTTTGACACTGAAATATCAGAATGTAAACATGTGTCTGTAAATCAGAAACCCTCCAAAACCAAAGGCAAGTACGCAGACCACTGAGTATGACACCCAGTTTATAATAACTTAGCCAGAAAACTGCACCAAATATATCAGAATATTGATGGTTGTGTATTTCAAGATACTTTGTACTGTAGTTGTACTTTGATCATAAAATCTGTTTCTGGTAATCGTAATTTACATGTTCACTTATTACTCTCCATATTGGGTCCATAGTGTCGACCCAAAACCAACTTTTTCATTAAATACACAATGTATAAACTGGATTTAGAATATCTAATATCGCTTTAGATGCATTTAATACCACAACCGCAGACATCACTGGTGTTTTGGTGTAAAGTGTGACCCTGTTCACTGGTGAATCTCAGCTGACCATCACTGACACATTTGGCTGAGAGTCACCAGTTAACACTGTATGAACTCCAAAACACCTGATGGCTCTGTAATGGTCAGAACTTGACAGACGTTGACTCTGTTGTAAAGTGTCATTTCTGACGAGCAACCACAGATCAGCCAGACATTTTTATGCTGCTTTCAGTTTCTGCATTAACAGCATGCTCCCCATAATGACACCTTCAACTTCTTCTTGAGCTTTAATCCACCTTTAATTTATTCTGGTGGTATGAGGTTTGTTTGCTTTGGCTTCTTCTAAAAATCACAAAAAATATGGTTCAGAAGCCCTCAAATAACCCAGGGGTGTAAATGTGAGTTTACTGCATATAGCTTTTAACTTCCTGTTACTCTGAAACCATTTTATGTGTGTACACAGAAAAAAACGATAATCCCAAAAAACAATTGGCCATAAGTCTGTGTGGTAACAGTTAAGACCAACATCGTTGTCATTTATTGCAGCTTTAACATAAGGCCTCTGAAATCTAAGTATGAGGGAGTGTCTTCATTATTGCCCACCAGGCCAAGCGATCATCCTGATGCACAGAAAGCCGATGGTAGCAGCTTTTCTGCGAGTTGGCAAGAAAACACAAACGCGGTTATAGTATCCCCAGCTGTAGGATGAAGGATGGTCGTGTCACTGAGCCCCAAAGACACTCTTTTAAATTTTGCAGCAGTGACAAACTCAGCAGCTGTTTGATGTTCCTCATAACACTTTTCTCCTTCTCTGGTTACTCCAAGACAAAGGATTTAGTGTTTAAGCCTCCTGTCAACTCTCGCAGTGGCACGTAAAACACTACAGCTATTGCTTAATTTTCCATTTTTATGCAGCTCACAGTGACATAAACAGTAAGATGCCTGTCCCAGAGTCACAAACCATTAAATCTCGTTAAATACAGCCTTTTATAGCTGATGTAATGGGGGTGGTTGTTCAGCTGTGATGGTTGAAAAGGACCATGATCCCAGTCCTCTTTTCACATGTTTTTTTCAGCTTTATGTTTATTTATATTTGATTTTCTTTAACAGTACACATGACAAACAACAATAAAGTAATATCTTAAAAAAAATTTCAGTCAAACATGGAAAATGTAAAAGATTGTGTTGCTGCCATCTTGTATCTTTATTTTTTTGTACTTGTCTCTGGGTTCTGTCTTCCAAAAGCAATTTATATAAAGAAATAGTCCGACCTTTTGGGAAATACACATGCTATAATTACCTGGCAGCAGTAATTCCCCAATGTCACTCATCGTCTAGCAGCTCCTGAGGGCTATTAAACAGCTGTGATGATTTTGGAAACAATGCATATTACACGTGAGCTTTATAGGTGTTGGTGGCTAACCTTTGTTAACATTGGACAAAATCAGAAAATGATCTTGCAAACAATACAAACAGGAGCTTGGTTTTCGATCTTTTCCCTACAAAAGTTTCAGCAGAGACTAAAGAACTATACAGTGATTTCATAAATTAATGAATCATCTGGAGATACATACTGATAAAGTAGGAATGTATGAAGGTTTGGAGTTTGACATCCATCAGGGTCTGCGGTTAATATTTACATTGTGTTATTTTTGCTTCATTCATGATGTTCTTTCCCCTTAAACCCTCAACTCACTATTCAAACAAAAAGAAAAGCTCCCCCATGTGGAAATCCATTGAGAAATTCCTGCTTGCATCAGTGTGTCATCCCATACTGATGCAAGAGCAGGATAACACAGGAAATGATTGGACATGGCTGTGTCCGGGTGAGTCCTTTGGTCTCTATGTTACAGCAGAGCCGGTGCAGCCTGCACCACTTGGATGAGGGACATAACAGTGTGATGTACCTCCTGTTGTTTCCACCAGAGAGACACTCTGGGAATTAGATTTGCCCACACTGTTATTAGCCCAACCCATGGTTGCAGCTTCATAGCCTTCACACAGCTTTCTCAGACTTCATAGCACCCACTCAGACCTCCTAAACATGATGGATGGGAATCTTCTAGGGGCTGGATTATATGAGGTCAGAAAGAGAATAAAAGAAGAAGAAGCTGCCGTTGTCTATGAGGACTTTTGGCTGTAGCCCTGGAATTGTCTTCTACTTTGTAATAAAGGCGCAAGCCAGTGGGCAGGGAATCCTGCCAAGATGAAGTCAGTGTTTGTATCCTGAACAGGCTCCATGTCCTTCGGCGGTCAATGAGCTCACTTTGTGTTTCAATCAAAATTATTTTATTTGGATGCAAGGCATTCAGGCACCAAGGAGAGGATTGCTTTGTCCTCCCAGATGGAAACATAGAATCATACATGCACTTTTAATGTGGAGAGGACACGACCCATTAGAACAGTCAAATTTAAAGGCTGCACTAAAAACGCACTCCTGTTCATACAACCTTCTCTGGGAGCGTTTATCGAAAGAACTATCAAAATTACACTTCATCCCTGATCATTATTTGAGGCTTTTGTAGCTCCAGGGGATCTACAAGCAGCAGAGTTTGGCAGCCTTAAGACAGGAATGCGAGATGTTCTTTAAGCCTTTGCAAGTTGCTCAGGGTCTTTCACACTTCTGCTGTAACAAGATGCAGAGAGTGTATGAAGCTGGCTTGTATGAGCAGCTACAAAAGTTTTAAAATAAGCTGAAGATTATCTGAAAATGTTCTGAAAAACTTTTCACAATTTTTTTTCCAACCAAGTAACCAAGTTTAACTTTGCCTCAGATGTTATGACAACTGAAAAAAGGATTACATCACATACTTTCATCTCAGATTTTTTTATCTAGTATGTCACGATCATGTAACACCCAAAGCAGTTTACAGCAAACTCTTATCTCTCTGGTTGAAGGATAAATGGAGACCTACAGTTGATGCAGTTGATAAAGATGATGAATACTGTACTACAGAACTAAAAAAGGATCTCATGCTCAAACCTTTCAGTGATCATGATTATGGGAAGAGATTTGTTCAAAAAAGATTTACATGTGTCTTTAAGATCCACAAATAAATCCACGATATTCACATGTAAATGCACTTGCAAAATTAAAAAAAACACGTGTATATCGTGGATTTATTTGTGGATCTTAACACATGTGTAAATTTTTTTTAAACAAATCTCTCCCCATACATAATGACGTTTCTACCACTTGCTGACCAAAAAAATATATCTGCACATTTTTAACAGTGAGATTTTTTAAGTGAGAATCAGGACAGAAGTCAGTTTGGGGCACAGTTTCCACATTTGTATCAATATTCTTTAGCCTTTATGCATGACTTTATATATTTGTTAATTTTTCTAAACTGTTGAGTCATTAATAACATATTCCACTCTCATTTTATTTTATCCTTGTGTTTGATCATATACGATAGAATGATCCAAACTGGAAGTCCCATTTTCAGTTCCAGAGGCGGTGTATGATCTCAGAGTATTGTAAAGTAGCCAGTGGGCCTGCTCTGTGCTCATCTGTATTCCCTCGGTGGGGACAGAGACATTGCTTGAGCAGAACATTTCATCTGGGCCAAGATGCTATGAGTCAGCATGGGGAAGTTGCAGGTTCATGAAGAGAAAAAACAAAACCAACATATTTTCATAATCAAGGTCTTGGAGAGTAAGAGGGAGAAAAGGAGGGGGCAGCAGGAAGAACCTGAGTGGAGGGCCGTTACAAGATATGAGAGATTGAGAGGGAAGTAGCCTCCAAGCAGAAGGGAAGCTGAAAGAACAGATCATCCAACAGTCTAATGAAAAAAAAAACCTTCCGTTTCATAGGCTTAAGGCTGTAAGTTGTCATCTAACATTTTTCCCAGCTTCAGCCAGTATGATGATTTTCTTTCTCTCTGCAGTAGTGCAGATCTGTGCAATCCAGTGCAGATCCTCTAGGAAGCATCAAGTGTTGAGATGCAAAATATGTTCTCAGTAACTAACATGAAAGATGATTGAGCTTTAGTACGAGAGTGTTCAGCCTGTTCTCTACACTCTTCTGCTCCTTTTAAGCAAAGTCTTCAGCTGCAGTGTCGCAGTTCGCTGAATGTTTTATATGATTCAATTGGAAATGCAACGGTTAGTTCCCCCTCTCCC
This sequence comes from Labroides dimidiatus, assembly GCA_030710495.1. Taxonomy (NCBI): domain Eukaryota; kingdom Metazoa; phylum Chordata; class Actinopteri; order Labriformes; family Labridae; genus Labroides; species Labroides dimidiatus. The sequence continues at coordinate 17,526,189 of CM061158.1, forward strand.
TCCCTCTCTCTCTCTCTCTCTCTCTCTCTCTCTCTCTCTCTCTCGCTCGCTCGCTCTCTCTTTCTCTCAATCTTTCAAGACTTGTGTTTTTTTACTCTCCAGGCTGCAAGTCAACATACATTTCCATGCACCGTGCAGCAATAAACAGAAATCACTACTTGAGTCTCAGCTTTTTAAAAGACCCATTGCACCACCTCGCAGTACTTTCTCGCTCCTCAGTACATTTTTTTTCTTTTGCATGAATGATTTGTCATTACGTCCTTTAATTGGTTGATATATGAAACCTCACCGTTCATGGAGGGAATTGATTACAATCAACACATTGATGTAAGTTTGTGGTAAAGCTGATGTATTTCATCCATTCAAGTGGTCAGCAATCGATCATGAAAATGCCCATGAATCTTCTTGGCAGGTTAAATGGTATTTACTCTGCAAAAAGTGGAGTGCCAACTAACTTGCTTGGTGCGACTCTGTGTGATACCCTTGACCTTTCTGTGTTTGCTGCGGCGGTAGTCTCTTAAATTATCAATGAGGAGAGTGTTAAACTGCGGTTAGGTGGACAGAATGCTAAAGAGGCCCCTCACGTGTTTAACTGGACTCAAGTTACCAGCATGTGATCTCAAAGTTTCCTCAGTGGCCATGTTGGAATCACACACAGAGCCAAAGTTGTAACAGGAGAGTGATTAGCTAACAGCCACATGTGATTATTACTCATTTTTATGATTAACGGGTGTTTAAATGGAGGTGCGAAATAGACTTTGGGCTCTAAATGTAGTCAGGCTAGTTACCCTAATCCCTCTGTCTTTAATATTTGATAACAGTTGGAAAACCACTGCTGTCACCTTTTACTCTCGGAGTCCCAGGCATCTCTATTCCTGTCTGCTCGGTTGTCGTTACACTGTGAGACAGTAGATTACCTCCTGTTTAGCTTCTTTGTGTTTGTGTCTCTGTGAACCCAGCAGAGCTTAAAGAGGATACCGCATACACACTTTAATATGCTTGCAGTGTTTTAATATCACAGGCAATGTTTCAAGCTTTCCCATGGGCCTCTTCCGTTTTGTTTATGACAGTAGAAAGCTGAGTTTTATATATGTAGACTTTTATTAGCTCTGTGCCTAAACAGGGTATGGCAGAAGAATGAAAGGCTAATGGAGCCGCCTCTTTGTGAATGGCTGTGTTGTGTTTTTCTGTTAACAGTTGTAGAGCACAAAGAAAGAAAAGAAAGAAAAACAAAACGGTGTATCTGACAAAGACTTTTTAAAACACATGTTTGTTGAAGGGTGTGTTACACAAGACCAAACAAGCGTAACCCATGAGCTGTTTAATCTCAAGTATCTTGTTTAATGGTCATGGTAAGGATGTTTGACCCTTCAACAGGAGTCTGTGCCGGCGCTGGATTAGAAACCATAATAAAGTGATGCAGATGTAAAATTTTACAAGGATTTGTATTTAGTCCTTTTTAGCCCCAGAAACAGCTTGTGGTCATTTCATCGTGAAGGTTTTAGCATTCCAAAGACTGAAAAATAAGTAGATTATTAAAATCAGATTAAAAATAAGAAGATGTCTATAAAACAGACATGCTGCCCAAGAAGAAAAGGAGTGTTTCTCTTATTGTGAGATGATTTTTATGAGTCTGAAAAACACTCCTTTATGTGAACTATTTATTAACTGTGTGACACGTATCATATGAAGTTACCGTTTTTTAAGGGAATGTGTCCCAAATCTTGCCACTCTGTTTAATCCCTCTACTTTTGTTGAAAGATGCTTCATTAAGCCAAAGGTTTGATTTGGGGCAGTGCTCACTTCATAGTGGGATGGAAGTAAAGTGGGGAGGGACCAGTTTGAGAAAGCCCCAATTTGAAGTGAGTGGGCAGATTGAGGGTGGAGGAAGTCAAACAGTCAAAATTAAATTCTGATGATTAAATAGATGATTAGTTTCATTATTGGAAATTAGGTGCAGAGCAGCATGACTTTCTACAGCATCTTTAGATAGCCTGCCTAGTTATTTTTACTCACATTTCATAGGGGTTTACAACCTTGTAACCATGAAAGTCTCGCCCTCCCCTTCCATCAGCTACTGTACGAAACTGCCAAAGTTTATTCATTCATCTCATGAAAAACTGCTGATTTGAATGTCATCAGCTGAGTTTCATTTATTTTCTTCATAGCCACAGTGTTTAAAATGCTGATAGACTTGTTTCTTCTTTCTGTGTATTGATATTATGAGTTGTCCTAAGATCAGGTTGGATCAAGACAGCCTGTTTTGCAACTGTCTGTCCTTCATAAAAGCTTTTTCTTAAAGGACAGATCTTAGAAAGCTGTAATTGACCAATCAAAATAAAATTGTACTACCCGCTATGAACTCGTTTCTTGTTCACACACTGATAAAGTGCTAAGATTTTTTTGTACTTATAACTGCATCTGGTCTTCTTCACAGCTCCCATCAACCCTCACCTGAGTAAGTAATTTGCCTTTACTGAGCATGTCTCATCTTCTGTAATGACAGTCTGCTAGGGCTGCAGAGAGACTGAATCTAACAGTGCATCCTGCAGAGATCTGCCTCTCGACATGTCACACTGTCCTGTAAGATCCTCCTGAAGTAGTTCTTAATGAAGTATGATGAGCAAGACTCTCCTCTAGGAATTCTGGGTAAACCTGCATCAGACTGTTTGACATGTTGAGAGCCTCTGCAGGGCACTGTGCACTTTGTGGGGAGTTTGTATCCATTATATGTGTGCTTCATTGTGTGTGCAAGAATATATTTGCATGCTATGTGCTTTGGGAGCATTACTAATGCATGCATCTGTTTTGTATGTGCGTCTGTTTTTTTAATGTTAGTCTCACTCAGGAAATAGTTTCATAGTTGAAACTCGACAAATTGTCATTATTCACGCCTTGAGAAACCACACTTTATCATTATTTGCCATGCTGCGGCTGTGTATTTGGGTTTATTTATAATAAAGAGATGTATTTTGGTGGGTGTTCAGGCAAACAGTGCCAACATAATAACAAACATCCTAATCACCCACATCATTATCCCAATCCCTGTAGGAAACCATCTTACCTGCACGCCTCCTCTTCCTCCTCCAAATCCCCCTCTATCTCACAGGCACACAAGGAGAAAACATAAAGTTTAGCTCACATTGGATGGCGGCGTTGGTGTCTAGTGCCGGGAGCTAACCTCCATTTAAATCTGCATGCCTATGAGGAAAAAAAGTCAAGAGTGCTCACCAACCTGGCTCCTCTCCTCCACTCTCCCACCTCGTCACTTCTCCTCTCCTGCTCTCACTTTCTATCTGATTCTCTCACTCGCTCTGCCTCACAGCACCACTGCCCTCTTCCTTCCTCTTGGTCTATCCACCCACACTACACCTCAGTCGATGTTACCTCCATTACCTGAATAAAAACAGCACATTCTGCTCCTCTCAAGGTCGCCACTCCAAACTGCTCCCAGCTATGTTTTAATAAATCAATGAATATTTATCAGAACACATGCCTGCATACTGAATCTAAATGCTCTCGTTTTTTCCCACTATCTCTTTGAGCAAACACATAGCACCACCATGTCCTCTGGTTAGGTGTTCTGCTTTGTTTGTTACATGGATTAAATGGAGGTTTTGACATTCTTGATCCCCTTGCTACCCCTTCATTAAACCATGGGGGTTAGTACCTCAGGCGCTTGGTTTGGGAATAGTCATTAGTATGCTCACCGTTAAGCGTCCCCTTACATCTAACCTATCATAACCTCCTGCTGGAGCTACAATTACTATTATTTTTTGTCTCTAAGGGTGACAAAACCTACAGTTCCATTCCCTCCCTGCACACTCTACTAGTTTAAAAATTGCAGTCAAAGGGGCGTTAGGAGCAGCAGAAGAGAGAGGAGGACACAGAGGGAGAGCAGAGGAGAAGAGAGGGGGGAATAAGTAATATCTGTATGTGCACGCCCACTCAGGAGAAGATGGAGAGTGATAGAGAAGGAGAGACGGGGGGGTCAATTTTAAAAACTGATTACAGAGTCTTACCAGTGAGACACCACAAAATATCCAAGGGCGGTTGACTCATTTTTATTTTCAGTCATTAAAAGGAAGTTGTGCACAATGAGTAGCATTCAACAAACTCACTTTCTATGCACCAAATAATATGTCTACAATGTCAAACAACACAGAAAACCATTAAAACGTTGCTATTTAGTGTCTAAATATTTTTGTTCTAGAGCGATTGTATCGAGCTTGATTTTTTTTACTGACTCTGCATACTCAAGGTGCCGGAATCGTAAAAAAGTTGTTTTTCTAGTTGAAGAAAGCTCAGTGATAAGCTCTCGCAAGTTAGAGAAACACCTTTCAGATACAGTTTTTAATTTTTTATCCCACTTTAAAACTTTGTTATAATTCACAAGTTGCAGAATCACTGAATAATCAATGATAAATGGTAATAAATTACTACTAGCTAACGTAACCAATCCGTTCGCAGCTTTAGAAAGTGTGTGCGTGTGTTAATCTCATTTTAACCGTAGTCTTAACAGACCAGGTTGCCGTGGTTTAGCGTTCAATAACTTGCAAGATAATCACACTGTCTTACGGCAGATTTCCATTTTGTATTAAAATAAATTACAAAAAAACCCAAAACACTCTTACTGACGTCGCCACTACAGTCAGCAAGAGGTCATAGCTTAATTTAGAAACTCCCTTTACAGGAACCTTTCCGTTAATTAAGGCTTTACTGTTGTATATTCCCCTGAGACACATGCACACACACGCACACTCACACACACTCATGCTCATAAATATACAGTAGTGTCACACTGTGCACATACTGTATCCTCCAGGCACTGTTTAACTTCTTCATATTGAAGCAATTAAAGAGTCTGCTTCTGCTCTGCTGCTCACCAGGAGAGTTTCACTGCAGCTTTGAAGAGGAGCCTATCTGCATGTTCACCCAGGACAAGAACGACGATTTCGACTGGACAAGGCACAGTGCTGCCACCCGCGACACAAAGTATACACCCAACACTGGGCCCAGTGGTGACCGAAGCGGGTCCAAACAGGGTAAGGAGATCAAAAACCTGGTGATAGAAGTAGACAGAGAGAGAAAGCTGTTTAGGTTACAGATAAACAGAGCAAGCCCTACCCAATGTGGCTATAGGGCTGCATGATATATTGTTTCATCAGGTCACATGTTATACAATTTGAAGAAAAGAAAAAATCCATCTGTCATCTCACCTGCTGTTATCAGGGTTGGTCAGAGCAAGTGGCAGCGTGGGTGGTCGAGCGACTGAGAGAGAGGGAGCGGTGAATGTGAGCGGAGCACAGCAGGGATTTTGACAATGACAGTTTGCCTGTAGTTAAAATCACATAAGGTGCTTTATTTAACTCTTTCAGGGTTCAAGGCAGCAGCTTGAAGATCTGTGCGTTTAACTTTGTCTTCAAACAGAAAGAGCTTTTGGTTTGTTTTTGAGGTCTAAGTTTCAATCTTCTGATAGCCCATTTTATTGTTTATTTTACATCCTCCTTTCCACAATCTTATAATTTCATGAGCTGCCATTAAAATTTGAAACAGTCATAGATTAATTTCAAAGTTGTTTAAAATTTGTTTTGCTTCCTGCAGAAATTGCCCCTTTTCTCTTTCCAAGGTGGATCATCTTCATTGTGCTTGTTCTAGAAATGTCTCTAAACATTACTTTCCATCTCTGGCAAAAGATTATTCTAGCCTAAAAAGGCAAAATGCAGGAGGTGGAAGTGTATTTCAAATAAAAAAAAAAGTTAAAGAAACAGAAGAGGTTGGTAATCATGCATCATGTATTTTTGGCTCATGCTGGCAGGTGTTAGAGTGATGAAAGATCTTTGCAAGCCAGCGCTGGTCAACAGAGTCAAGACTATCAAGCTCCAGTTATTGAAATCTGCATTCTGTATCAATCTTCAAAAGATGATGATGCTAAGGTTAGCTGAATATTATTAACCAGGGGCTCTGTCTTAAAATCCTGTTGAAGCCATCAAATACATATTGGTAATCTTGTAATACAGTTCATATTTTAAGACATAATCTAAGATAGTACAAAATGTTCAAATCTAGTTTTTCAGGCCTGCAACCCATTATGGAAGTGACTAATGACTGGAAACCAAAGACACAAGCTGTAGTCATATAGGAGAGACTATTGTTGTGGGGGGGGGGGGGGGGGGGTTGTGTAAAATTGGCTAAATCTGTTTCATTTCTCATCAAACTTAGAAAAATAATCTGAATTTATACAATATAAAACCATATTTTATCAGATTAACATTACTCAGGTGATTTAAAACTAGATTATCACACTTGTTTTAAACCTTATAAAACCGTATACTCCTTGCTGGGATGTAGAAACAGACAGGTATAGCAGGTATAGCATCATAAACTTTATGAAGGGTAAATTTATTGATTCACACATTGATTGTTCAGTTGCCTGATAAACGGTCACAACAGATCCCTACTTCATTCTGGTTGTTTCACAGTTGAAAAAGAATGATTTCTTTCTAGGCACATTACTTTTTAAACGTCCCATGCTAAAATTGCTTCAGCCCTCCAAACGAGTGTTGTCCACACAAAACCTGTTCATAGATATGTGAAAATAAACTGTACATGGCTGTAAATGTAGAAGCAGTAAAAACCTCAGTGCTCTTTAACTGTCAGGTAAGTAACAAATTATGGAGATCCGTCTATTTAGATGCGTAATCAAGTTGCAAGCAACATAATGCACCGATACTAAAGAAAATTGCAGTTGGTGTTAAATTTTAGTGATTATTTTCCAAGCTGGATCTCTGAATACCCTGCACCTGCTCCCTGGATTGGAAACTTATTGGTTGAATGCACACATTTAAAGTGACACCGCTCTGTTATCTGTCATGTTATCTATGCATGAATACATGAACACCCACATTGCACCGCAAAGTGTGTAATAATTGTGTCATTGCTAAATTAAGTGGATAAAATGTAAAGTCAACTATATTGCCACATGAGTGTTTCATCTCTTACAAATGCAAAAAATGCAAAAAAAAAAAAGTGACGGTTGCACTTTTTGTTATGCTGAGATGAGTTTGAAAATATTCCTAAATGCATGACAGATTAGAACAGCTGCATTGGTTGTTTCTCCAATATTTTGATGACGCTTCACAATCTAACAATGAGCAGTCTTGTTTTTTGGTTTTCGATATGGACTTGTAACTCAGTCTCTGTTGCTGTTTCTTTGGGTGCCTTAAAAAGAGAAACTGGCATTGTTTTAGTATTCAACACATAAATTGAACATGCAGGTGTTCAATATTCAGCGATTTAATAAATAAAGCATTACCAAAATTGGATTTGTAGAATCCATCAGAGGATGGTATCTGTGGTGGACTATAAGTGCCTATTAGGGTGCTGTGGCACCGGAAGCAGCTGAAGCAGTAAATAATGCATCGGCTTTAATCACCTAATGGTTTCAAAATGTCCAGCATTTCATTACCAATCCCATCCTTCTTTGCATATAATTATCTGCTATGAGATGCAACTGAGGGGTTTATTCTGTTTGATTTTGGCTGCCAGGACGGGGAGCTGCTCACTCGTTTACCTTCCCTGTGGCAGGGCAGAGATTGGCTGCAGATTATGTGGCTCAGACACAATCAAAGGGCTGTTCCACTCACTGTCGACACCTCTGCTGTCCACAACCGAGGGAGCTGAATGTAACCCTCATTGTTAGTGTGTCAGTTTTGCCCCTGGTTAGAGCTATTAGTAAAAAGAGATCTGTCCTTCATAGAGAGCCTTTTTTCTTAGCTGTGATATGGAAGGCTTCATTTCCTTAATGTTATCACAGACTACCAAAAAAAGTAGCTGAGCATGACTAATATCCTTTTCTCAGTTTTTACTGGAACAAAATATTTGTTGCTGTCTTAGTAGGCTTGAAAAAAATATTTGGGATTCTGGGCTCTACCTTACAAAACGCTAAGGGTAAATCCACTGTTTGTTTCTCGTGGGAACAAAGGTCCTGAGGATACTAATATTCTATAAATATTGTACTTCATATGAACTAACAAGTAATCTTACGTACAGGAGTCTGCTGTTTGTTAGGGCTACACAATCAGTCGCAATTTCATTGTTGTACCAGTATCTGCTTCTCCACTAAACATATCACGAAGGTCTGGGGTAATGTTCGAGTGAAGGAGACAAAAACAGTAAACAAACAGTCTTTGGGAGGGGAACATGTTGCTAAAACAGGTAATGTGAAAAAAACATGAACAGCTGACAAAGAAACTGTGAATTTAAGTTAATACACACTGTTAAATATTTCATGTCTTCATAGCTGTATGAATTAATGTATTTACTTATTTCAGATTTCATATTCTACAGGCAGACATCAAAACATGTGTCTATGTGTGTTTAAAGGGTTCTACATGTACATTGAGACATCAAGACCTCGTAAGGAAGGGGACCAAGCACGGCTTGTGAGTCCGTTTTTCAATGTAGCACCTAAAAACCCTTACGGGATCACCAACCCACCCGCCTACTGCTTCGGCTTCTTCTACCACATGTATGGAAAACACATAGGTAAGTCATGCTCCTTATTTACTCTGACCTTTCAGGTCAAACCTCTGTGTTGCTCACGATTTCATCTGTGATATGTGATATATCCCCTGTTGAAAAGATCATCTGGATTTATATTCAGTGTTCAATAGTTCTGGGAAATAAATGAAGAATAAATTGATATTCTGTTGCTGTTCAGTGCATTTGGTTGCTTAAGCAGCTTGAAGCAACTTCAAGTGAAAATCAAATTGCTTTGCCAATTCACTGCTAAATGAAGGGGATAAATCCTTATCAGTGCACAACTGAAAAACAGTCAACAAGGAAACACCCCAACAGACTTTTTTTCTTTTTACAAAAAAAAGAAGGAAGGAAGGAAAGAAAGAAAAAAAGGAAATCAGCCATCAAACATTTGGGGGACATCACAGTGGCTTTGAAACATAAATTGAAAGATAAGACTCTTCTAAATTGTTGTCCACCGCCTGCATGCCGGACAGAGACGCAGTCGTCATGCTGAGAAAAAAAGGAGAGCGGCTACACTTTTCTCTATAAGCAACAGAATTTCACTCACTTCTTCAATTCGTCCCCACGGTGTGTGCAGTGGGGAGCATTGTGCTTTCATGCTAAAATTTCTAAGTCGACTGTCAGATGTTACAAGTCAAAGATATCTCCTCTTTGCAACAAATCTTTTCAAAGGTGTGTACACGAATCCTTGGCTTTAACTCTTGAGCTCTTCTTTGGATGCAGATAACAACCTTGGATTGCTCGTTTGTTGATGGCAGAGCGACTGAAGGAGCAGTCTTTGGCTTAAATCTGTTTTTTTTTCACTGGGGACCCAATCAGTGGACCACAAGCACTTCATTCAGAGTGCACGCTGTTTGTGAGTTTGTGCATTTGGGAGCAATGAGAGAGATTGGATCTGCAGCAGAAAAACAGCAGGCTTATATATTGTTGAAGGCCCCTTGTGGTGACTTCTGTGTTTCTGCTTCACCCCTTATCATTAGCTGCCATATAGGTTCATAGAGAGATGACGGGCACTGCTGGCTGGGGTTATGGGGCTGTCTCAGTATCATGGGGATCTGATGTTAAGGCATGAGAGCAGTTCATTAGAAGAAAAACTGATGGTGTTCACGTCTGGCATTTTGAAAAGCCTCTACAAACAAAATAGATTCTGTTGTTTTTCTTTCTCTTTGTCCTGTTTTTCTTCTCATGGACTATGTTTACTGGAGCCAAAGCAGACATTTGCAATTTAACAGTCTCAGTAGTCTCTGTATAATCAAAGTTTTTGTGCTAATTATTGCAATTTGACGCTATATTAGACCAAATGTTTGGGGCCAGTTGGGGGGTGCCAAGGTACATTTTTGGTCCCAGTCCAACCCTGCAGAAGGTGAGATTTTGGGTATTATTGTTGATAATGAATAAAAAGTATCAAGTGTTTTCTAAAAATAATGAATAATCATGATCAATGCAACCTCAGCATTGATCAAATTAAAAGTGGCAGTCATTTTAACCATAAATCAATCTGAGGGAGGACACAAGTCTGTTTTAATGGCTCTCACTATGTCATCAATTGCAACGTGCAAAGAAAATAATTTTGCACATCACTTGCTTATTGCATTTGGATCAGCAAGTGGAAGGACAATGTTTTAAAAATCCAGAGGAACACTGGACAATGTGTTTTAACATTTATTTTAGTGGTTGTGTTGTGTAACTGTGATGTTGGCTGACTAACTACAGTGTAACTGAGATTAGTGAAATCAAGTGCTGTGTAATTTATCTTATATCCACTGGATTATACAGTATGTTGTTTATTGCTTTATCTAAATTTCTCAGGTACTTAGTAGCACTTAGTCACATTACTTATGTTTGTCAGCTTTTTTGCCGTTAAGCAGTGAATGGTAAAAGGACCAGATCTTTCCCCCTGTGGGACTGATAAAGGTATTCTTATTCTTATCTTACATAGTGCCTTTCTGGTCAGTCTCTGACCACTCAAAGTACTTTACATTGCTAGTCTCTTTCACCAATCCCTACCACATTCACACACTGATGGCAGAGACTGCTAGGCAACCATCAGTTTAGCTAACACATTCATACCCATCCACACACCCCAGGCCAACAGAAGGGGCAATTTGGGATTCAGTGTCTTGCTCAAGGACTCTTCAGCATGTGATAGCAGGAGCTGGGATCGAACCTTCAATTTTCTAATTGAAAGACAATAAGTCTACCACTGAGTCTCAGCTGCCCCAGTACAACATTATGACAAGTTTGATCACCCCACCCTTAACTTTCTTCACAGAAGAAAATTGCCACCACTAAGATCTGCTAAACAGGAAATAAATCAAACTTCTTCTTGTTCAATAAAGAAATGTTTATATTTCTTAAATTCTTACACACTCTCTCCTTATCTTTGATCCTTAGATATTGATCATTATTCTATTAAATGCCTCCTAAACTCACCCAGCTCAGGCCTCTGCAGCTGTGATCTTGCATGATGGTTCCTGTTTCCAGTCACACACTGTTCAGCACCGGTGTGAGTTTTGGGTCTTTGTGCTATTAAAAGCATCTGATTTATGCCTTGGACTGGTTATTACTAGTCAAAGCTCGAGCTACAGGATGTGTCTCACTTTTATCTGCCAGGGCCACCTTTCTTTGCAAAGTAGCTGCTTTGTGCTGTGGACCATCACCTTTGACATTTGCACCTTGAAAAAGCTTATTGAGTGCACTCCACTGGCAATGGTACAAATGTTGGTCTTTTCCTGATTGTGTTAGATCACACTTAAAGCTCTCTTTCCATCATCTACCTTGAAGCACAGTTTGTCTGGCATTTGAGGCTGACACGTAGATGTGCACACTGCTGTCTGCTGGTGTCTCTTTATATCTCAGCATCATGGGAAATTTCCTATTCACCCTCTTCACATAGAGGCTTGGTAGTGTTAAAAATTTCATTTCACATTTAAAGGCTCTATTGATACTTATTTAGCTACAAATATTCTATAAAGAAACAGCTTTAAGTCTTTTTCAAGAGTTCACTACAAACACATTGTTGTGTGTTTTGATTAGATCTGATTAACAGTGACGAAAAACAAACAAACAAAAAAAAAAGGTTGGCCGATTGGAGTTCATGACAACAGCTTCTACTAACTGGGCCTGCCCACCTTAAAGCAGGGAGAATAGCACAGATTAAACAAAAAATTAAGACATAAACCAAGTGTCATGTTAATAACACTGTTCACACCTTGTTAGAGGAGCTGTGTTAATGATGAACCTCTTAGTAAAGAACAAAGTGAGAAATTATGTTTTCAGGCCCTCTAAGAACGAAATGATAGTGACACCTGACAAAAACTGATAACAATGAAAATACAAATAACAATTCACTTTAAATGATTAACAAGAAAAAAAAGAAAAACACTAATTGAGAAAAAAAGAACTTACACCAAGAGCGAGGTCATAAGGGGACATGGAGTTGTGTTTTTGTCCTCATTAAACTTGAGCAGGGCGTTAAATAAACTGTGAAATCACTACAAGCAGACAGCTGCACTCTTCTTTCTTACGATGAGACGTTTACAGCAAACATTTGGCTGCATTTACCCCACTATTCTAGTGAGACATGGATGTTATCTGAGCAATCTCCTTTCTCCACCTGCTCCACTCTAAGCTTCTGCTGGACCTGCTACTCCGACTCCAGCACCCAGCTTCCTCTCTTCCTCTTTGTTTCTCTCTCTTTCAGGTCAGGTCCTTGCAGTGCAGTGCCTTCATTAACTCTTATAAAGTTTGATTTCTTTCAAGGTTTCTGCTGCTGTTCCAGCTCTCTGTTTTATTTCCACTCAAGGTTTAATAAATTACTGATCTTAATACAGGAGTATTTATTTATTTATTTTTTAAATAAATGTTTATTTATCTCTGCTTAAGAATAATTGCTTGCAGAATAAAAGTCCTGGTGTTTTGTTGCTTTTTAAGTTTGCATGTTTATGCACAATCACATTCAGGTTTTGTTTTTTTTTTTGACGTATTTGACTACTGACCTCCAGCCATTAAGCTCTCCTGGTTATTCATGGCAATCCATGAACGGCACTGGGAATAATTCTGGCAGATTATTATGAGTAACCAAAACATTGTTTTCAGAAACGGTGAGTTTTGAAGCACAATCTCAAAATTAAATATCTACTACACTGTGCAAATAAAACCCAAACTTCATGGATGGCAAGATACTTCTTTGGAAAAAAATGAAATGAGTCTAATTTTAGTACAAGGTGGTGGAATTGACCTTTTTGAGCTAATCACTAAGTTGGCTGTGGGATGCCATGTGCTGTGAAATGAAGCCAGGCGACTTCTCAGCTGTCCTGGGTGAAAAGGCTGAGGAAAGTATGCAGGTAGCGAGATGGGACCAAACATCTGGAGAGGTGGAGGCACTGAAGGTGGAGAGAATGTAAGGATAGAGGTGTTGGAGGGCGGCTCAGAAAGGAGATGAGAGCTCCTCCGGCTCCCTGCCGAGGTTGAGTAGGCCGTGACATTTCCAATTTGCTCAAATTGATCGTCAGCCAGAGCCTCTCTTCCCCTGCCCTCCCCGTCTGTGGTGGAGCCCATGCCCAGACTGTGGCATGTTATGATGAATGGGCTAAATGTCAAGGGCTTGAAACCCAGCTCAGATCCTCCATAGCTACGCTCCATTTAGTATTCTGCTTCCACAGTCGAGAGGGGAGTTTGCCTCTGAGCACAGGAGAGTCAGTTGTTTTTTTTTTGTTTTGTTTTTTAAATTTTCAATCATATATGTTGGCTGCACGATGGTGCAACGGTTAGTGCTGCAGCCTTACAACAAGAAGGTTATAAGTTCAAATCCTGGTTCTGGTGGCCTTTCTGTGTGGAGTTTGCATGTTCTCCATGCACCATCAGGTTAACTGGTGATTCTAAATTAAAGAGGTGAGTGTGTGCGTTCTGTCTCTGTCAGCCCTGTGATTGACTGGCAGCCAGTCCAGGATGTACTGTGCCTCTCACCCTAAGACAGCAGGGAGAGGCTCCAGCCACCTGCAACCCTGAGCAGGGTAAGGGGTATAGAAGATGAACGAATCATATGTGAATTTTGTGTTTGCTCATTTCTTTGCAAAGAATTTCTTTGGATTTAAATAGTTTTCCTTTTTTAAAGCTGTGAGTCACTCAGCCATCAGACACAGCACAGCTCAGTGTTGATCTCAGTTTGATGCTCTTTGGGACCATGCTGTTTAGGTGAGTCACAGTCAAGTTGTGGCACGGCAGCGCTGAAGGCCGGAATCAGTCGATAAGGAGTTTTCGCCCACACAACAGTGGCACAGGCTCAAAGAGACTCCTCCGTACTTTGCTCGCGGGGGGATACCTGAGACAAGGTCACACTTAATTGCTGAAGCACACATCAAAGTTTGCCTTTGGAGCCCGTGTCGCATTTGTTTATGGGATTAAGTCTCAAGCAAAGCACACCAAGTGAGTCTGTTTAAAGCCTGACCTTCTGAGAAGCAATGGAGTCATCCTTTCATTAGCAAGGAGGGTGGCACTGCACCTCAATCCCCCTCACTCTTTCTCTATCGCTCTCTTTCTCTCTCTCTCCCTTGGTCTCACTACATAATTGAAAAATCCTAAGAGCTTTTCTTTACTTTTCAACACATTCAAATTCAGCAAATGTAGCATCTACCATTGGTATTTAAAAAAGAAATAGGAACTCCAAAGAATGAACTGGTTCTCCTTTGCTCGGGATGTGATAACTCTGACATAACCACCTACATCGCAATGAGTTCAAAGAAAATCTAAGTCAGCAAGCTCAGCAAGACCCCTTCTACATCCTGAATACTTCAACCAGGAGATGGAAATGCAGGTCATGTTGTGTGTGAGAGCTCATTCCTCACTGGAGATTGTGCTGTCGTTTGGAGGAAGTGTAAACAGCTCTGATTAAAGAGTATGAATGTGGACATATAGTGCATTTCTTGCTCATTTCACATGTGTTTTCTGAGGGATTGTAAAGTAATGAGGCACCTTGCTGAGCTAAGAAGCATCAAAAGCAGAGCTGCAGCCGTGGTTTCTGCCTCGGTCTTTCGCTTGCAGGTTTGTGTTGAAGTGACAGGGCTGCTTTCCATACTTGTGAAATCCACTTGACTTCAGAGCAGTGGTCGTGCTGAGCTTAGCTATGGTGTCAATGTTAACCTGATTTGGGTCTTCGGATGCTGCTCCTGCTGGCCCTCTAACCTGTCTCTGTCTGTCCTGTCTTCCTGCATGGAGAAGTAAAAAAACAAAAACACAATTGGTGTTTTGAGAAGAGGGTAAAGTGGTTGCACTCTGTGTCATCATCTGGCAGTTTTATATCAAAGCCCACGGCCAGACAAGAGGGTCCTCTGAGGGGACTCTTCAATTCAAACATGCTATATACCTTATTCTATCTCAATGAGAGCCACTATTCCGGTGTTATTGGGAAGGTTATATATAAGTATCTTTGAAATGAATCTGTCACATTGCATTTTCAAAATGTAGAGTCAGTTCCATGTGACATCCAGCAGATCAGATGAAGTCGGACGGTGGGCAGAGCCAGAAGAGTTTGAAAGGAGTGATAGATCTAGAGAAACTTTTCTCCACAGAGAGTGTATTTACACTCAACAAAAATTCTCATCACACATTGCCCACTGGAAATTATTAATTTGAATTAACATGAGCTACAGAATAATTTATCTCAGTTTGCAGATACCAACTTAATAAATGTATCAGTTCATACGACCTGAGTTTAACCTTTGCTTCTGCTTGGTTCTGCTAATGCAGTGGAATGTATAAATTTGAAATGCTGCAGAGGGAGATGAATATTAAGCTTAAAGTCCAGATCCACTTTGACTTTTGTATTTGCGTTTCTTTTCCAGCAATTCAAAATGTTCAGTCTGAAATGTGGCAAAGGAAGTTAGTAATAGTATTAAGTAAAGGGCCCACGATTTAGGTTCTACTTTAACTTTTGATTAAAATCTCAAACAGATAAAACCCTAAAGTGTCTATTTCATTCTGTATCACTGTGAACTGTGTCTGGCAAAATATTTTCACTCCAAATGCCCCTTAACAAACTATTTTCAGTTCAGGGTGCTTACTTTGAGAAATATCCTCAGTTCAAATAATCATGGCCACTTTTTTGTGGGCTGAACATTGAAATCTTATCTGTAAATTAAAAAAAAATGGATTTGTCTGTAACATAAAATATTAAGAAAGAAAAACATATTAAACCCTCTGAAACACTTAGAGGTCCTCTCTTTCTTTGTGCACATCTGTTTCATGATCGGCTAAATATTGAAAGGGAAAGAGAACCAACTGGTAAATTTTAGAGTTCATGAAAACTCCGTCATATAAACAGAGCACAGTGAGAAGCATATGACTAATAATAAACATGAATAAGTCTACTATCAGCAGATCTAAAAGTTTTGCAAACTTGGAGCGAACCATAATTTCAGAAAACTATGACACAGTTGAGCACAACAGAAATCAACAAGGATGCTTTTGCAAAGAGAAGGCAGAACAAGCCAGAAAGATACAGTGTGGAGAACTAGAAATCTAGCAGTCAGATTCTAGATATACTGTATATGCAACCTTACTCACCCATTGGTGAAGCAACAGTTATGTTTGAGGACAGAAGCCTGTGCAACACATTAGATTTATGATCCTCCATCAAGTCAAGTTTTCATAAAATATCTTCCAATACAAATTCTTTTGCACACAACAACCACTTTTCCTATTCCACTAGATACAAAATTGCATATGCTGGTAGTTTGTGTGCTGTTGTAGAAACATGGTGGTGCAGGATGACGGCTTTAAAACAAGGAGCAGAGTGCAAACATTATTCAGTCGACTTAGTACAACAACTTAAAAACTCCTACGTCAGCTTATATCAGTCTTGATAGAAAAATCATATTAGAAAAAGCTCAATAAGTAACCATTAATATTTTACGGGTAGAAAAACAGGTTCTAACATTAGAGACATACTTGTAGGCTCAACATCAGCAATGAGGAAAGACTGCGGACATGTAACTCTAGTCAAGCAGTAAAAGAAGTATAATATACAGTTTATTCCTCATCTCCAGATATTGAAACCACTGAGCAAACAGGACTGCTGTAGTCATGCTCTGACCCATATGTGTGACTGTCTCTCCCCCTCATGCAGGAACACTAAACGCTTTCCTGAAGCAGAAGGGCCAGACGGCCTCCGAGGGTCCCGTGTGGTCACTAAGTGGTAACCAAGGTGACCGTTGGAAGCAGGCCAAAGTAAGCATCCATCCGACTGCATCGTTCCAGGTGAGACTGAAAACACACAATCAATCCAACACACGGTTTTATTCCCTCCATGTTCTCCTCTCTCTCTCTCTCTCTCTCTCTCTCTCTCTCTCCCTGTACGGTGAAATCTTATTTTCCCCAGGGGCTGCATATTGATGTAGCTTTCTAAAGCCGCAATATTAAGCAGAGGAGTGGACGGGATCCATACTCATTGTTTGCAGTTAAGAAAGCAATATCACTCAGGCTTCACCAACAGGAAGCCTAATCTGTGAGAGCAGTGAATATAGAATATTTTTCATCATTTTTATGGCTGCCGTTGTGGGAAGTAATTAGAGTTTCAGCTGCACTTCTGTGTCTTTTTCTGCTCGTATTTTTACTACTAACAGCTCTGACTCCACATGCTTTCTTACTTTTACATTTTTTGACATTAAAAAAAAGAAGACAAACACAAACCACCTGCTGTTATTTTTTATAAGGAGCCATTTAGCTAAATTACAGTGTTCTTCCACAGATTTTATCTCACAGCACTGCTAATATTCTTACTTTTTTCTGCCCTTTCAAGGACAAAAATAAGAAAAATCATTTTTCTCTCTGTAGGTGGTTATTGAAGGTATCAGGGGACCAGGCATCGAGGGAGATATTGCCATCGATGACGTCACATTGGAAGAAGGGGAGTGTCGAGACCCGCCACCCAGTGAGTAACACCCCGCACTGGATCCCTCTTCTCTAAGCTTTAGGGGTTCTCTCGCTAAACCACTGGACAGAGTTGAGATTTATGACAGAAAGATCTAATCTTAGTCTGTTTCCAGTATTGAACTATCACATCAAGGGAGGAGGAGAGCAGAGTTTCCATAGCAACAGTGTTGTAATCACATGAATGATAGCTGGGCTGGCTGAGTGGAGCAGTGTAATTGCTTTGCAGTAACAAACAGAAGGTACAAAAAACAGAAACAGGACACAGAAAATAGGCTGCATTTGACAAGGTGACATTTGCAGACGGACAAACAGAGCTGCTTTGTAATAATTGCTACTATTTTTGGTTGTAGGAACATTATTTATAGACGCTCAGGAAATCTAACATCCTTCTCAACAAACCATAAATGAATTTGTTGGTAATGTATGTCCATTTCTCACATCAGTGTTCAATCAATTTAGACGTGAAAGAATTAAAATGATAATCTTTGTTTTGAAAAGCTTATCACTCATTTATTGTCATGAAAAAACGCAAACATATGAAGTCACATGTGTAGCCCTCTAGTCCAAAAAGCTGATAGTTACATAATTGTCTTTTTTAATTTTGAAAGAATAACGGTGCAAGGAGTCCGTCTGGGATTGTTTTGGATAGGGGAGGGGCTCAGCACCCGCTGCTTGTTGAGAAGCATTGGGTGCTGGAGAACAATATATGCTTTCACATCAGAGTCTCCAAACTCCAGAAAAGCTTTGATTTGTTGCTAGCAGGTTTTTTTTTTTTTTTTTTCTTAATTTGCTAGAGGGGTCTGAAAAGTCACTAAATGTAGCTAGAAAGTTTGCTAAGTTGGCAACACTGACTTACCTTATGCACCTCTTACGTCATTGTCTCAGAACGCACTGGGCAGGCCTCTGTAGGTCTAAAAAGGTACTATAATTAAAATGTTTTCAAATTAATTGGGACATTTCATGTGTCACTAACAGTGAATTTTTGCAGAATAAGGAAAGAGCAACATATTAAGGCCAATTAGCACTAACACTCAAGGTTCCCTTTAAAGCCTGGAATGCAGAGACCTCATTGGCTAAAAAGCCTCATGTGGGATGGCTTAACTCAAATGCAGTTTGTTTGTGCGTTTCCAGCTTTGCTCAACCAATGCAATAAATGCTTTAAAAGCTGCACCGGTGAAAAAAGAAAGGTCAGGTCAAATCAAAATCTTTTCATGTTTATTGATGATGATAGGTCCAGTTCTGGATGGCGTCTGGGTCCAGACCCAGACTGCAATCCCTCAGTTGGTGACCCCGTCTATAGTGTGTTGGGGCTTGTGGTTGCTTTGTGTTTGCTTTCTTCAGTTAGTTCAGCATCTCTTTCATTGTGTTTTAATATCCCTCATTACTTTCTGTTTTACCTCTTTCTTCTTGTGTGTGCTGTTGATTAGTCAGCCATTAACCACAAATCTTAAGTCTTCTGCTCACCAAATAACTTGAGAGTGATATTAAAAATAACCCCTGTGTTGTTAACAGATGTTACTGAAACACAACTTTTTGGCCACATCGTCAACAGGATGAGATAGAATCATGAGCTTAATAGATGTGTTGGGTTCCTTCCACAGATTGATTTGTAAACTGGTTGGATCTCTTGTGATGCTTTTGTTGTTCAGAATTAAACCATTGTTATGGGATTTTGGCCAGTCAGAATCAAGTATCCATATATATTCCAACCATTTTGGAAGGCTGGCTTTTCAAAATGTAATTTCTTTTCATCTCCAGAGATTTGATTTTCTAAGTGCCTCTACTTTCCTTTTTCATTCTGCAGATCTCAGCTCTGAGGCTCTATCCACATCCTCTCATATATGGCTGCTATGCGTCACCTTGGTGCTGACTCTTTTTGGAGGTCAGAGGTGACCCTTCTCTTTGTCATCTAGGAGGCAAATTTTCAGACCCACCGTCTGTGAACTTTACCCTCGGCATCCAATCACCAAAGATTCATGCATCCTGAAAGCGGGGGACCCCTGATGGACCTCTTAGAGACAGATACTAATGAAAGAGAAAAATCATGACAAAAAAAGATGGAGAAAAAGTAATAAGAAGATGCGCTGGTATTTTTAAAGACACTTCTTTTACAGGAAAAGCTCCTCGATACAGGACTCGGGACATCTTTACGAGCACAAAGACAGGTGGGAGATGAACTAGCCTGAACTTTGGCAAGAGAGTTCACATGCATCGAGGGAGAACAGTTTGTAAAGCACAAGAACAATTTTATGAAGTTATGAAAATATCTTTGGAAGGAGGCAGATTATATATAGACTGCTGACTTTTAGAGCAGGAAATAACATTTCCCCATTCCATATATTTGCTTACAAATACATGGAATCAGACCTTTCTCTGTGTATCTTTACCTTCATCTCCTTGCACCAGATGCCAATCACCCACACTTTGTTTTTCAGTCTGCCCCGGCCTCACGTCACTCCCTGGCATTTCTCGATCTGCTCGGTGCTGAATGGTGGAGGAACAAGGACTCTGGCAACATTTATTTCTGTCTGCTTACTCCCCTGTAGCTGCCTATGTATCTTTTAACACTGTGCTCACGAGTCCAAGTGGCCAAACAACAGACGCTATGGTGGCAGAACAGAAAAAAAAAATGCAGAAGAATCAGAGAAGAGGTGTGGAAGGCTGAACTGGAGCCGGAAAAGTTCAAGCTTACATGCTATGAAAGAGGAGGAAGAGTGGAGGTAGAGGAGGAAAGTCTGTTGGTATAGAACGGTCCATCCGTGGAAAAGAAGCCACTTTATTTTCTGCCATGAAACAAAGTGCCTTCAGATTACAAACCGAATCGTGAGCCTGGGTGTTAATCAACATCGGACACGTCTCTGTCCATGTTTCCTCTGATGGGCTATTTTCTACATGTTTCTTTTGCCCCACAAGTGCTGATGGGAGGGCATGCGTGTTCAGAGGTGAAGTGGAGTTGTGCTACACCTGGATTTAACTCCTGATGGGATTGTTTTGAGTGTGTGTAAGTGTGTGTGTGTTTGTGTGTGTGCATGCCGAAGCCTATGCCTATGCGTAGTTCAGTGTGAGGGTAGTGGACCGGGCAGATTTGGAAACAATTTGGATATGGCAACAGTGAAAGTGAGGCTCTGGATTTTCGTTTCTTTCTTCTTTTGTTTCTGAAGGACAGTTTAAGATCTCATAGGAAGATAATGAAACCTTGACTCTTTCTTCCTGTAATCCCCCCTCCCTGAGGTCAAGCATTTTTGAGCAGAAATAAAAAAAAACAACTGAATCAAATGTTGTGTTGTACAGGGAGGAGAGTGAACTTTGGGACTGCAGGCTCTTCATTCAGGTGATAACGCCTCGCCCTCTATCCTCCACCATTTCTATGGAACAATACAAGAATAAAAGATAATAATGACCATAATAATAGTCATGATATTTTATTACTCTAGCGAGAATGTTTCTCTGCTTTTACACAAACTGTGAAGATGGACTGTGGAAGATCTACCTGAGACCATAACCTTAACCAGCGGGTTTTTAAAAAATGTATTGTAAAAAAGAGAAAATAAGAAAATTGAAAAATTCCGTTCATTGTTGGTTATGACAAATGTTTTGAGGACTTGTGTCTTGTTTCTTATTTTTCTGTTGAAAATGACTTAACTTCCTTTTCTCTTCTTGTTGTCTCCCTTTGCATTGCTTAAGTATCAAAGCTGATGGAAGCATAAGAAAACCAATTTGGTAACTGTATAACTTGTAAATGTTAAAGAAGCTCTATTCAAAGGTTTATGATAAATGTTTTATGTTGGAGTTCAGGAAGCACAACATACAGTTAGAGGTCTCGACATATAAAGTCCATTTTATATTTCTCTGCACACACACATGACCTGCTCCGACAAGCTTTCAACACTCTGAAACAAGTCCATATTTAACAGCAACTCATCCCTTTTTCTTTACTCATGACATTCATATTTATAGTACAACCAGAACACTCAAGACCCCAAAGGGAACCCAGTCACAGGTCTGACCGAAACCTTCATGAATGCAGACTGGGTGAAGTTTGGGGATTTTGCTGTTCAGCATATGTAGCCTCTTCAGTGGAAGCCTGAGTGGGTCAGAGTGGGTCATGTTCATGTGTGAGCATAAAGCTGTGTACAATGTATGTGAAAAGAAGAAACTGATATGTGTAAAGAAGATAAATACGCTAAAGCAAAACAGAGCAGAATGATGAGCATTTCAGGGCATCCATGTGAAATCATCATGGACTGTATTTTATGTTTTTCATCGGTTCGTCTTTCATTTCTGCGTCTTTGTTCCCACAAGGCCCAGATCACACAATGAATGTAAATGGAAATTTGGGGTGAGTTATTTTCTTACAGTCTCAGTAGATGTAATGTTTTACTAAACATATGTTTTATGTGAGTAAATGTGTGTGTGCTTTTGATGCAAATGTGAACTTTCAGACTTTAATCGGTTATTTCGAACATGAAGTTCGTCCGACTTTGACACAGTTTTCAAATATAAGCTCAGAAAATTCATCCATTCGATAGTAACTATATCCACCTGAGGTATAGAGGGTAATGAAAAGTGCCAAAGTGCCCTGTGCAGTCAACACTCCTACTAAATGCAGATCTGAGTTTGGAGATAACTGTTCCTTTTACACCCTACAAACCTGGTTCATGACGAAAGTACACAATCATCTCATTGTATCTGATAAAACATGACTTTTACAGAAGAATTACAGCTGGATTTCAGTGAAAGAGCCCAATTGGTATGAAAATGGTGTTGAAATTTGAATAGAAGTTTGACATTAATAACATTAAGCATGTTTTGAGAAAACTGGTTAGCATAGCCGAACGTATACATAGACTTAAAAGTACCTGAGTAAAGTCCATAAGTATGAGCTTGTGTTTTTTTTTTAATATTATTTAACGACAACTTGTGTTTTTATGGGGTGTTGTCACTGTGAGCTTGCCAGACACCTAGCAAAGACTTTTCGAAGTTACAGCTCCCAGCCAACAAAAGACTGGCACTTTACCCCCCACAAAACCACAACGTGTCATATTCACCTTCAACATTTTGGGCAAAGCAAAGAAACGGTTAAACATGATCATTTCATGCATTAGAGAAACAAACAAGTCTTCTTTTTTTCCATTTTTTTTACACAGCTTTATAAGCAGTTTCCAGTCTTCATGCTCGGCTAAGCCAACTGGATGTAGACCTATATTTACTCTCCAAACATGAAATAGGTTTCAGTCTTTTCATCTATTTCTCATTTAAAAAATTAAACAGCTCCCCTTATATGTCAAACTCATGGTTCAGATTATCAGACCTGAAAACTTTTCTTCTATAACTCTTTAAACTGTTTCGGTTTACGAACTGTGACATTTGAAATCCTGTCGGAAACCATCTTTTGAAATCCATGTCAGACCTCTTTATATCCAGCTGTCATGGTGCGTTATTAAACTCTTGGTACATTTATACAGGTCTGCCGAATCATCCAGTCACTGCACTTTTTGTGAAGGAAATACGGTCTCATCTTTCTCAGAATTGCAGCTAAAATTTGACAGCAAAATGACTCGTTGTTTGTTCCCTTTCTATTACTGCTCTAACCATACTCTTTATTTTCCATTTCTGTGCAGTCCACACACACTGTGTCAGCCTCTGCACTCTGTGTGTATGAGGGATGTGAACCCGGTGTGTGAGTAGCTTTCACTCTCAGCTCTGCTCTGTTTATTGATAAAAGTCCTCTAAGCTACTTCAAAGTACAATTGGAGGGGATTAGCAGGTTTGGGATATGTAAACAGTGCTGTGTGACAGTTTTCTTTCTCGCAGCCTTTACTGACTTTATTTTGATGATTAAAGGCTTCTGTGGTTATGGAAAGTATGACTTTTTAATAAAAAAAGGGAACTGTGTGTGCAGTATTTGTAGCAGTGATTAGTTTTGCTGCCAGAGCTCAACCTGTTCATGTGTGCTGAAGAGTCTGTTTTCCATCACTGTGCCTGAGCCTGCAACATTTGTATGTGATATTTCTGTGTGTGTGTGTGTGTGTGTGTGTGTGTGTGTGTGTGTGTGTGTGTGTGTGTGTGTGTGTGTGTGTGTGTGTGTGTGTGTGTGTGTGTGTGTGTGTGTGTGTGTGCGCGCGCGCGCTTCTGTTTTCCAGAATTCACTTGGGCTCATGAAAAAAATGCAGTTGTAATCATGCCAGAAACTTCAAAAAGGTTTACAAAAGTAGAATAAAAGTTTTTCCATCTTTTCCTTTCAAAAAACAATTCCTTGATTGAGAAGGAATAACTGAACACATTTTCAGGGCAATGGTGAAACTGAAGCTGAGCTAGAATTGTACAGATTTTGTCAAAGGCTCACCCCTTGATGGCACATTTTCTAGGGAAGAATTACCGAAAAGTTGAGCTGCTCTGAGTGATGATATAAAAAGTGATTTGAGTGATACTAAAAAAAAAACAACTGTCTGAAATAGAGATAATAGTGTTATAAAAAACACTCATTTGTATGTTTCCAAACCACACTGCCCTTTTATACTGACAGATTTCTAATAAATGTCTTAACAGGCTGGTAAAACCTCGGACCCAAACACAGAAAAAGAGAAACTTTCACTGCTCGGGTGAAAAAAAATGCTTTATCCCCCAAAAAGATCATGATAGCTTTAGATTGAATATGCTCCTGATGTTCAGGTGTATGACCATCAGAGCCTGACACTTTTCCCTTTCACTGCTGAGCTATTGATGGTGAACTTTTTTGTTGTTTTATTCACATATTTGTTTTTGCACATGTAAATGAGACTGGTAGCATTAAAGAACTCCTTTCAACATGATGTAAAAATGTGAAATGCATGAAATAACACCCCAATGTTTGCACACCACTGAAGTCTGCCAAGAAAAAAAAATGAAGGGAAGCATATGATACAGAGTTTGGGCCAGTTGGTTTACATAGCATTACATCATGTTGGTCACAGTATACACAATGAATTACCTTTTACATTTCTAACAGTGCAAAGGAAAACACCTTCAGTTGATCTTTATTGTATACAAAAAGCAATAGATGTTTGGTTTGGAGGGAGTTTTCAGTGCAGGATGAAAAATGTTGAAGAATCCATTGAAAGATTAATAATATAACAGTAATGAGTAAGTAATTTTATTAAATGACCAGTACTGGTACTGAGAGTTTTATCTGTAACCAGCTGTATATCAGGGTCATGGCTCCTTTTAATGGCTTCAACCAGTACTATAACACATTGTACTGTAATGCCTTGCTACCTGAGTAGCTACTACACAGATGAAGTGGTTTGGCAGTATTTTTATTCAGGCTGTGTCTGGTTGAACAGGTATGTAAACCACTTGGCCAAAATAATGGGCAACCAGCACAGGCGAGAGGAACTGTGAGCTAGTGGGGCTATCGTACATTACTTTTATCCACAAATTAAATTTATGTTCTTACCTTCAGAGTAGTTTGCTTGTTGAATTTCATGTTAGATGGAGCGGGGATTTAGTCACTTTGGAATATCCCAATTTAGGTTGCATTTGTTACTCACAGAATAACCATGCATACATTCACGCTAAACTGAAAGAAAATTCAAGGCCAGTTCAGGATGTTACACGCTAAATATGAGGTCCTAGAGTACCAATAAAAACAAAGCCTTGTTTTTCAAAGTAGTATCAACATAAACTGTAATTTCTTGAAAGCGCTGATGAAAACACATGATTTATGCAGCTGTGCATGAGTGCTTACATTAATACCATTACAACAAAGCTACAGACGTCAGAGTGTTTGCCGGCTGCAGATTGAATATAATCACGGCAACATGCAGCTGGTTGAAACCGTTTCCTTGGTTCTTTGGGAAATGAGATTAAAACTATCCATGTGAATAGAACCGTGAACAGTTGCCGTGTTGGTAAATGTAATTCAAAACAAAGTACTGCCTCAATTCATAGAAAGTGCATACTTTGTCATAGTATTGACTTCAAGTAAAAGAGATCTTACTGTAAATCTATGCTGCTAATTTTGGCAAGTTTCCAACCCTCAGTGGAGTTTTTCAAAAAGGTGTCTTGAAAGAAATTCAGCTGTAATTCACATCTTTACCTGCTCTGTAAAAGCTGTTATTTAAACCACTGATAGTATATTTGAACACTCAATACCTGATGCTCAGAGGGTCTCTAAAAGGAAAAGTCCCAACATTTTTTCTCTGCTGAAAATGTTCTTATTTTTCTGTTTAACCGAAGAAGGGCTTTGTCACATTGTGCCATTCATCATGCTCTTTGAGTTCCTCAATAACCATTCAGTTCCAGTGGCATGATGTAATTGCAGCTGGTGGCCCTAATTTTCACATTAAATGCACCCCGCTTTCTTGGTAATAATTAAGCAAAGAGAATCGATGCCAAGAGGAAAGGGGCATTATAGTCAGGCTGGCATGGGCAGTCACAGTTAGAAATTTGTTCATATGAAGCGTTCCAACAAAACAAAATGTCTGTGGTATTAAATCTGAAGCACTGCAATAGAGTTGATTGTTTTTCAAGTGTAAAATTGCCCTCTTAATGTAGTGACTTTGTTTCACTTTCATGCAGCAGCAAGGCAGGAGTGAGTGACTTGTCGACAGGAGGCTGACTGCAGTTGTTCGAAGTAACTGGCAGAGGTAGACACATTTCTGAGATCTTATTTTACTCTGTCAGGGAAGAAGCAGTGTGTCGTTATTTGAAGGCAAGCTTCTTGGTGTGACAACTTCACCAGTGGAAAAAGCTGCCTCCTCTCACTGCCTTACTGTCTGTGCTGTTTGAGTGAATCTTGCTGCTTCTCGATAGCTTTCCTCTCCTCTCTGCTCAGGCAGGAACAACATGAGCGCTTTGCTGTTTTTACCCGTCCACTTATTTGCCATCAGTGCAGCTACATGTGTGCAGGATGACAAGGCGGGAACGTTTGCTGCCATCCAAGAAATTGCCCCTTGCTCTTGAAAGGACCCCAGGAAACAATTAAATTTGACGCTATAATATCAAGGGTGTCAGAGAAGCTGTGTTTGAGTGCTGTTATTTATTTGTTCTGTGCCAACACCCTGTAATGATGAACCGTCGCTCTTCTCTGTTTTGTGCTTTATATTTATATACAATCAGGCTTCTTTTTCACTGTATTTCTTTGAATTTATCACACATTTTTGTGCCATACCTGCAACTAATGAAAAAATAAAGGAAAGGAATATTTTATGTGCTGTGTCAAGTACGTTCTCGCCTATGCACTGAGAGATGACAACATGATGAAGTAGCATAAAAACAATGTCTTGTATTATGTCTGGTGCTTTAACACAAATCCTCTTGTTTCTGTGGCCTGACTGTACTCAACACCTTTGTCCTGTAGTTTTTCCAAAGTTGTTCCCATGGTGGCCGCCTGTCTCCAGCTCAAAGCACTGGAAACAAAAGCTTTTGTGTTGTGCAAATTGTTCCTTTGACAGAAATCCCTAGTTTGTGCTTCTTCAGCAGAGGTAGCTGGCTCACTCGCTTTTCCTCCACGAGACGAAAAGCATGTCAGAGATTGTGGAGAGTAAAGGACATCTGAGGGAAAGACAGAGAAATAACAATGGCATGTGGAGGGACTTGAAAGTCATCCAAAGGTTAGCCAGCAGGGGCGTCCAGACTGAGGGGAGCTTATAAAGCAGCAACTGGAGTACAGGGTACTGCACACAGCATGAAATGACTTTTACCACCTTTTCCAGTCCATGTCTTTGATTTGCCCAACAGACAAGAACAGCAAAAAAAACTTTAGAAAATAAAAACTTCTATTCACAAAGTCAGAAAGTGTTATCTCACAGACTCATAGACAGTGATATATATGTACATGTTTAATGTTACAAAGCAACACATTTGTATGCACTACTCAACAGGTGGCAGTAACACATGGCAAGAACTTACTAATGTACCATTAAAGGTGAAGAAGGAGGACTCCAGCTCCCAGAAATATTGTTTAGTCGGTCACATCTTGATTTCTTGAAGGCTCAAATTTGATGTAATAGACATGTTCAAAACTGGACCCAGTGGACATGAACTAATAGAGAGATCTTTAGGTAAAGGAGCTGTTGAGGGTTTAGTCAGTGTCCAGAAAGAGGCTTTGGCACTCCTCTTACTATCTATTTACAAACATACATATCTGAGAAATCTGTCTTTGATCTGACACAGAACTGAGCAGACAAGTTTAATTTCCTCAAAATATATAACTTTTAAACATAAAGGATTCACAGTTTGGTTTTGTTTTTTTCAAGTAGGGTTGTATGAAGTACCTAAAAGAGTGAATGCATTGTTCACGGGGATCATGGAATACTGCCTGTCATTTTAACCCACTTCAGTCATCCAGTGAACAAAATATGTGTTTGGTTTTTTTTTTATTTCTGGGATTATTTTTTTTTTAATTTACATTACTTGAATAGGTCTGACTAAACAAACAGATGCTTGCTCCAGGTGTAACACAAATAAGTCTTTAGTCTGATAAACAGGTCCTGACTTTGGGCTTCTTGTAACTTTCAGCTCTGAGTTGGCCGTAGGGTTACACCCAAGGGTTTATCCAGCTTATGTCCTAAATCTTAATGCTGCAAACACATGATAGGGAGACATTTTCTGATAAAGAAAAGCATCAGTCAAGAAAATAACGATTATAATAATGAGCAGGTTTTTATTCAGCGTATTGTATGATTTGAACCACATTTACTATCCTCAAATGTATTTTAGAGATTATTAAAGGTTATTGAAATGTCACACAGAACACATTGTTCATGCAGAACCGATAAGTACAGAACTGCATGTCAGGGTGAGCTGTTTTCAATGTTTTGGCACCTTCCTTCAGAATCAGATTGTGCTGCAGGGCCTTAAGGGCAAACTCCACCATATAGTCGCCTGAAGGCCGAGCTGTCTCCTTACTCCTTCCAGGCAAGTATTTTTTTTCTCCTACAAGGAGCAGAGGAATCTGCCTGTTGTGTTGTTTTTCTGCCACGCACCTCGAGGGAGCATCGGCAGAGTGCTATTGCTTTATGAGATGCAGATTTTGTCATCAGTCTCCTCTCGCCTTGGGGCTCTCCTAAGGCTGCCCGCTGATTTAGAGAATGTTATGGAGTGTGTGCTCTGCTAGGATGTGTATTTGTAAACAACAGCTATACATGACAAAACCTTAAGTTGTCTTAACAATGTTTTTAGCCTCGACGTACCACCCCCCTCGGCTCTGTTGTGGGATTCTGCAGCTCAGTGATGGACAATCAGAGACACTTGGAGTCCCATTGTGCAGCTCTCATCTGTGTTTTCAGAGGATTTATTTTTTTTCTGCCCTGCACGGCAGCATAAGTGATGATGTAAGCCTCTTCACAGATACCTAAGTGGTGATCTGTTTTAGAGAATGCAGACAAAACAACATCAACAACGTGTTATGGAGTTTGTCCCATTTCACCGCTGATTGCTGTGAAGGGAGCATCTGGTAACAGGAGCACATAAAGGTGCTCCTGTTGTTCAAAAAGGTGCTGAGTATACAACACAAGTGTTTTTCCTGCAGTGTGCTGAAAGTAATATTAAAGAGCTTTTAGGGCTCTGTGAAGTTCGATTTTGGTCTTTATCATCCTGTTTCATCCAGTCTGACCTCTGTGAAATGTGACAAACCTCCTTTCTTTGTCCATGTAACAAGTTACTCCCATAAAGAATTCAGGTTGTTTCTGCTGCTGATAACCCCTGGTAGTGTTTGGCCTTTAAAATCTAAGCATTTTCAATTACCCTGCCGCTTGTCCCCTTCGTCCACTCCCTTATCGGCTCCCTCTTCTGTTTCAGCCAGCCAGAAGTTGGCCTGCAGATCTGCATTTAAATGTGCACCTGGTATCTCGGCCGCTGCACAATGCCACTTTACATTACAGTCAACCCCCTTTTCTCCTTGCTGGTCTACACAACAGCACTTTGTTTACAGGTCCACCTCTGCTTTCTGCACGGATGGAGAAATGTCAGAGAATGCTAATTGTCTTCTAATGCTCCTCTGACAGGGCATCGCGTTGTCACTCAAACAATAACCTCTCAGCTACGTCAGTTCAGTCAATGTCATCCAGGCAAACCTGAGACAAGCACATCTGATGACTTCTGTGCTGACAGATTATCAATGGAAAAAAAGACTTTTACTCATCATCAGCAAGTTTGCTGCTAAACTGATCTGAGGCTGCTGAGATGATTAATGGTGATTACTTTTGACAGTATACTGAAACAAATTTACATTTTTCTTTTTCAATAAAATAACCCAAAGAAGTCCACCAAAAGGATCTAATTTAATATAATGGAATAGCTTTGACAGGGTTTTATCTCCTCTGTGCATACTTTTTCAACTTTAAGCAAATAAAGACGGATTTAATTCAGAGACATTCCCCTGTATCAGCCAGGACATCACAACCACGTGCCTTATTCACGTTTTGCGACAAAATTAATGAAAGATTCTGCATCTGTGACTGTTTCAGATCTATTCAGCATCCCTCATGATCGGCTGACCTGTTTGCTCACTACTGATGCACTTAATGCTTATTGGAGAACCTTTTAAACCAGTGAGTTTTCTGTGGCAGAGAAAAGCAGTTGAACAAAATTGATCATCAAACAAACAGCTGCTTTCTCCTCTCATCCGACCACTGTGCGAACATCCTGCACTGTAACTGAAGCACTGCACATTCATGAGCTGGCAACACATTTTCAATCCAAGATAGTTTGAAATACAGTTGCTTGATTTGTTGCCCGTTATGTCCAATGGTATGGGAATTAATTTAGTTATTTGACCTTTGGGAAGTTATTGATTGATACCACTGTTGGTTAAAGGGCCATAGTATTCAGGCTGGTTTGAAAAAGAAGTCTATTTAATTTCTCCAAAGTTTGCCATCTAAACTTCAGAGTGAAGAGAGTTTCTGTGGAATACAAATTTCCAACAAAGATCAAAGTAACCTGAAAGCAATAAAAGCAACAATATGGATGAAGTCAGTGGAAAAAAAAAAAGCCATCGCTTTGTTTTCTTTGTTTTCTTTGTTCCTTGCATCTTGCACACCGAAATATCTACAGCAGCTTAGCAATAAGCACTTCTTCCATTATGAGCAGTCTCTTGCCTTTCCACAGACTCATGAACACCTCTCACTCATCTCACAGCTTTGAGACCGCTCCTCATCCTCTTATTGAGGCTGCATAAATTAATCCCTCTCATGTGCTGCCTTCTGAGCGGTGTTGATGCAAAACTTCAGGCTGAATAATTTATCTGTCTGCCCTTCGGAAGCCAGCACTCGCACCGGGTGCCACCGTGCATAACTTGGACTTCTCATCACAGCCCTGAGCCCGCTGGCATCCGCTCAGACATCTGTGTTGTGTGATAAGAGCACACATCATGGGAGGAAGACATCAGATTGTGTTTGAATTGTGGCCACTAGACAGATACACAAAGGGGAGCAAGATCTGCCTAAACAGCAGGCTGGTCACCTTTTCCACGTGTGCGCAGTGCTGCTGCTGCTGCTGCTGCACTTCAATTCGAAGGGGGATTACTTCTGCTGTTCTGCAGTTTCAACTTCAGCATTGCAAATGCAGGATTTCGCAAAGCATACACCTTCATTGTTCCAGCTCCATTCTTCTGTGTAGTAAAACAATAGACAAGCTTTCTGAAGCTCTTGTTCATCTGGACTGATTCAATTATAACAATCAGTGCGACTCTAGTTTAAAAGTACATTTCTAAATCATTTGCATTAGTGAGCATACTACTCCAAGGAAAAAAAAAAACATTATGCTGCTCCTCATTGCACTGTGACATTTAAGGAACAACACATCAATGAAAATATGCCCCCAAAAAGCACAAGTCTTCTTTGCAAGTGTTTAAATTTTCAGTAGTATGATAGTTTTCATTAGTCATGTAGTAGTAACATGTTGAAACATGAGCTTCAACAAAGTGATCAATACAACCGGGTCAGTAGAACATGTGCTTTAATTGTGAAAAGATGAGAGAGAATAGAAAACCACATATATTTTCCCCAGAAATGCAAATTGCTCCACCACCACACTTTAGCCTCAATCAACCACACAAACACAAACAAAATGTCACCAACTTTACAGCATTCATAAAACAATCAAAATTTGAAAGAAGCCTTTTGCCTCTTCGCAGAAAGTCGCAGGCTCAAAACTAAATAAGGCAACTAAACCTAACTGTAATTCGTCAACAACTGCTAAACAAGCAACTCATCCCATTTTCACTGTACTTCTTTCACCCAGACCCCCCTGCTGGCAGTTAAGAGAGCACAAGCTCATAGCTGCAACAGAATTGGCCTCATTTTAGAAACCAGAGGCCTCATCCATGACTTTAATCTATAGCTTGACCCGCTTCTGCAAACTGAACATTTTCAAAGATCTTAAGCGCTTGTTTTCCTGGATGAGTCACTCGAACACCCCGTTTTGTTTTGGTGCTACAAGTCAGTTAAAATGAGACATCTTGTTCTGTTTGTGAATCAATACCCTTCCAACATTTGTAAGCAGTGTTGTTTCAAACAAATTACCAGAGATGTAAAAAGTGGGTAAGGCATAACATGAAGACAATGCCCCTCTTCTTTTTCCTACATCACGTCCATCACAACACTTATTCCATCTCTCAAAGAACTAATCGACAAAAAGTGATTTCATAAGCTTTGCTCACTGCTGAGTATAATGCTTATGAGCTAGCTAGATAATGATTACTGCTCCTGCACATATCAAGTGGGTGATTCATTCCTCCCAGGATGAAATGTGTGTTTATCCAGGCAGCATCGCAGGCTTTTCATTACTGTTAAAGGTGCTGATACAGATCAAAAGAGCATAAATCTGCTCCTGCATGTCAGCAAGGAAATAATTGAAGCTCAAATTTGACGGATTTCCTTGACTCAAAGTCTTGTAACCTACAGTTGCGAGTAAGGTTGTTAATCATGGGACTCCACCCAGCCCCTGACCCACCCACAAGATGATCAGTTCGCTCTCTTGTTTCTCTGGTGGGGTGCAGAGTTTGGGGGGGAAGTCATCAGATGTCTTTTACATCGCCCCGAAGGACAAAATGGGCGTGATGACACTGACGACCTTTAGATCATCTATCAGTGCTGACGTCTTTCTCGTAGAATAAAAAATGTTGCATTAGCACAAATGACCTTTTCCTCATCACCACGTCCTGATTACACAATGCCACAAGGCTCCGCCTCCACTGCTCCCTTATCACGCTGCTCTCATGAGCGGTCACGCCATTAAAATATGAGCCCCAGAATTATAATTTAGAGCTGATTTAAATTGAAATGCCCTGCTTGGAGCATCAAGTGGCATCAAATTAAATTGGCAAGAAATGAAGATTCTCCTCCTTTAATTTAACCCTGTGTATGACAGAAAGAACTCATATGCAGTGAATGTACAGGGATGACTGGGGGCTGTTGTGTTATCCACCTAAAGTTATGTGTTCTCTCAGTCACCTCCCATTAAAACACACCAAGAATATCTGTAATATTTATCATTGTCATTTCCATATCTTCATGTTAGCTTCAAGACCAATGGTGATTTAGATATATCCCAGAAAAATATGTCATGATTTGAATTATTTAAAAAAAATGACTTATATAATTAAAATCTGATTCTAATATTCAATGAAAGTGTCTTAAATCAAAAATATTTCATGAAACACTCTTTTGATCTCGACTTTTAGATTTACAATTGAAAGAAATTATTTAATGCTTTACTTTTATCATCTAAAAATATTTTTGAGACCATATTAACAATGAAAAGCAACTTTTACTCTGTTTTGATCTATTGTCTCACTCTAGACCATGGTGCTTTGTTGGCTTTGGTGATGCAAGTGCCAGCTACGGGGATAATTGAAGCCTAGCTGACTCAAAAGTACATATTTTTTATAATATTTTTGGCATTTCAACTGAGCTGAGGTGGCTATGTTGTGCTGAAAGGGACAAAAAAACAAACAAACAAAAAAAATTAAACGCATCGATACCAGACGTTAACAGCATCATGATTAACAGGTTTTATATATATATATATA
Source organism: Labroides dimidiatus (assembly GCA_030710495.1). Taxonomy (NCBI): domain Eukaryota; kingdom Metazoa; phylum Chordata; class Actinopteri; order Labriformes; family Labridae; genus Labroides; species Labroides dimidiatus. The sequence continues at coordinate 17,559,676 of CM061158.1, forward strand.
TATATATATATATATATATATATATATATATATATATATATATATATATATATATATATATATATAAATAGGAATGCACTCCTTCTGGACTTTGTGACCAGCTACAACTACATCACTGTATGTCCTTTACATGACCCTGTGACAAGATTTCCATACAACACTGAAAAGACATTTACAATAGATGGTCAGCGCAAAGCACCTAATGACTGTCATTACAAACAAAAGAACCAGCAGATCAAAGAAGAAGAACAAAGGAAAGAAGAAGGTATAGGAAAGAAAGTTGTCGACAGAGAAATTAAAGTGCAGTGAATGAAGTGGAAGAGAAATTATATCTTGATAGTCTCTTACAACAGAAGGTTCACAAAAAAGTAAGCAACCGACACCTTATCCTGTTCTGGGTTGCAGGTAGCTGGGGCCTATTCCAGCTGTCATAGGGTGAGAGGAGGGGTACACCCTGGACTGGTCTCCAGCCAATCACAGGGCTGACACACAGAAACAGACAACCTTTCATGCACACACTCACACCCACGGGCAATTTAGAACCACCAATTAACCTGAGCATGTTTTTGGACTGTGGGAGGAAGCTGGAAGGAACCCACTCATGCACAGGGTGAACCTGCAAACTCCACACAGAAAGGCCACTGGGCAAACCATAATCTGAACTAGTGACCTTCTTGCTGTGAGGTGTAGCGCTAACCGTTGTTCCACTGTGCAGCCCCCCATTTAGATTTTACTGATCACAAATTCAGTGTGAAAGGTTACTCACACTGGCCATGAACAAGAACCCAGCTGTGCAAGAGAGACTTAATATTTGCATGAACAAAGTGTGTATCAGAGGGTAAGACAGGTAGACACCTTTGCTCTCATCAGGAGTAAAATGACAAGCGCACAGGCACAGTGAACAGTCCATTTTCCATATGCTGGAAAATTCCGCTTGAGTGACAAAACTGATGCTCAAGTCTAACAACGATTTCACCTTTTAGGATGAATCAGGAAAGTTGACAGAATTCAACAAACAAACATTTTAAACCTGGAAACTGGAAATGGTTTTTATTAAAACACTCTCTTTTGAACTGTATTTTAGACTTCACCAACTCCTTGAGGGGTATCCATTCTCTGGGATAGGTATATGGTGTACATTGGTGTTATGAGTTGGAAAAAAAAAAACTAATTGAATGTACTTTTCTAATCATCTGGCCCATTACAGTGCTTTTAAACTATATGTTCACCCATTCACAACCTGAGCTGTTCCACTCAGGAGCAATTTAAAGCTGAGTGTCTCGATAAATGGCACTTCATTACTCCACTTTCTTACTATTCACATGAGTGACACCAGGAAAAAATATCACGTTATACCAAAAGAGCCAAAACACCAGTTTCTGATGACATCAGCACACAACAAGCATGAAGGATATTTTTAATATCCTTCAATTTACTTGGAGAGCTCACAATTAGATTCAGGGTCAATAGCTGACCAGTCAACAGAAATTAGACACTCAGATTGTGCAGAAACTAACAAAGGATTTTAATTTAAATTAGAATTTAAATTTAGAAATTAAAAAGCTCCTAATGTTCTAAAATTACCTTAATGGATTCAAAAGTTAAGCAAAATGGAAATTTTTCATTTTCATTTTTTTTTATGTATAACAAGAGTGTCTCATTGTGTGGTTATTTGAAACTTCAGTCCATAATTTCCATCTCCCCACTCCACTACTCAATCCTCTTGTGGTTTGATGTCATACAAGAGTCTTTGAAGGGCAGGACACGGGCTCAGAGCATCTTTCAGAGTTAAATATATCATCCAAGAGCGAGGAATTATACCCTCTTGATTCTGCATCAGGCACTCCAAAACAGACGGACAGACGGACATATAAATGATCCTATCAAGAAAAATACCTACTGGTTTTTGAGCCCTCGTGACTTGATGAATTGATTGGATCATCTGAAAAATGAATTAAGTGTTCGACAGTTTTTGCTGATTCTATTATTGTCTTAATGAGTCATGCTTTTAGTTTAGTTCCTCGACAAAATCAGCCTCACAGACTCCTGGATTAATTTTTCACTGAATAAAAGGCTGACAACTTGGTAAAAACAGCTGCTTTTTATTTTGTTTGTTTCAATCAAGCTTACTTCGATGCTTATTCTCCAGAGTTTTATGTGAAGTGATATTTATCAGTCTGGCGAAATGGATTTGAAATCTGCCGTATAAACAAAGGACTGTGTCATGCTCCATGGCACAGAATTTATTCTGTTTTGTTTCTGTCACGATTTAGTTCTTTGCAGCTGCAGCAGTTTCATTTCGTCACATCTTTGGAGAACAAAGCAGTGAGCCTGAGCCTGATTTGCTCCCTGTGGACCAAACTCACTGCTGGACGAAGGAAAAAAAAAAAACTAGCACTAGAGTTTCCCAGAATTTAGGAGTATGGACCATTAAGTACAAAGACTTGCAATAGATGTCACAGAGTCCCTGTTCTCTGTGGGCTTTGTGGGCTGTGACACTGTCTGTCAGTCCAACACCTTGAGCCCATAAATTAGAGGGGGAGTGATTCTTTCTTTATTTATTGTTACCCAGAAAATGAGATTAGATTTTTTGTTTTTTGTTTGTTTTAGCTCATCTTCTCCCCCCACACACAACTACCTTTTCTCATCAGATCATTATTGAATGATCTAATGTGCAGCACAAATGACTACACTGAAGTCTGAATAAGAAAATTGAGGTCATGAATCCACTGCTGTCGTATTTTTATTGTCATTACCATGAGTTAAGCAGCACAAAATTTTTGTCGCTGCAATTTTAAGAAAGAAAGCAGTTATCAACATGCTGGCTAATGCATGGGCTTGCCAGAACAATACAAGCACCTGTGCTGAACGCTGTCCATTCACTGCTTTATCACCGACCCCATTAGCACCCAGCCAAATTCTAAATCCCACATGTGAGTCATCTGAACAGCCAATATGTCGTACCTGAAAGATTACAGACATGAAAAACAAATGCTATGATTCATATTGTGCATTAAATTTCCTTAACTTGTATAATCTGGACACAACCGAGGACTAAATGGTAATTATGTTTTATTGGTCCATGTTAGGCTTCTTTCCTATTTACTTGTTCTTCTTCTCCTTCCTCTCTGTGGAGTCACATTACCCCATGCTGCTGCTTCTTCTTGGCATGAAATTTCAGCAGACATCTCCCTAAGAGACTCAAAAATTCCTTCTCAAAGAAAGTTTGTTCAGCTCCATTTTTGTTGAACATTACTGGCAATGAGAACTGAGAACGCACCAATAATCGAACCCTGATCCTCTTCAGGTTATGACATTTTGAAAAAACAGCAAATTCAGTAGGGTATGTCTCTGATGATCATGACAAAAAACACTCCTGGGGTTCGAATCCCAGTTCGGGCAAGGTGTGCCTTTCTGTGTGGAGTTTGCATGGTCTCCCCATGCATGCGTGGGTTCTTTCCGGGTACTCCAGCTTCCTTCCACAGTCCAAAAACGTACTCATCGGGTTAATTGGTGATTCTAAATTGCCCGTGTGTGTGTTGTTAAAGGTTGTCTGTCTCCATGTGTCAGTCCTGATTGGGTACCAGTCCAGGGTGTACCCTGCCTCTTGCCCTAAGACAGCTGGAATAGGCTCCAGCCCCCTGTGACCCTTTCCTCAACGAAAGTAGCTGACCTGTGTCTTATGTTAGTACACTTACTGTCATCAACTACAAACCATCCCTTTATTCTTGATGTATCACCTCTGTGTGCTGTTCTTGTTTTGCGTTTACAAATTATTAGTCTCCTTTAACTTTATATTTACTGCAAACTGTGCTGTTATTCATTTTTCCTAATATTGACAGTCTGTAGAAAGCAGTCAAGTGTGAAATTTTAATTGTGTGCTGAGTTCCTCCTCCAGGTCCCTGGGGTAAGAGGTGGAGATGTAAATGTGGTTCAGTGAGGTTTTCACTGCCTAGAGTGCCTATTGATCAGCAGAGAACTGTAAATAGTGGGTCATGTGGACAGAGACTACTTTGCTCTGCTGCTCTCAGCGCTTACCACCTCAGTTCTTGTGGTAGTCTCTCTGTTCTTCCTCCCCCTCTGACAGTGCTCAGATGAAGGAGATTATCGAGACCAAGGTTCACTAAAGGGGAAACTAGGGATCATTTGATACAAAGCATGGAGGAAGGATGACATGGGGGCTAAAAGGAAAAAAATAAGTGGGCGGAAAGCATTGTACCATAACTGGCTCTTTCACTTAAGTGCACACGAGTCTTCATCTGAGGGAATTAATCCTTGTATTGTACTGAAAATTCCTCATGAATGGGCTGCTCTGAACTAAATTCAGGGCGAGTAGTCTGGTCTTTGAGATGTGTTTCGATGTTAGTATGCTATGGAGTATTTACAAAGACACAGAAAAGCACTTCAAATTCCATTTTGCTTCCAGGAACTTAAGATGGATTTGTGTTTGCACACTGTAGAGGGGGCGGGCAATCACACGACAGCAACCGAACCGCCTGAGTCCTACAAAGGGGATACTCTTGCTGCACTGCTCCCCCTCCTTCTGAGCTCTGGTGTAAACATGAAGAGCTATTTTTGGTGTTCCTTGGGTGCAGGTGTCCAATTATATTTCACACTCTTGTGAAGGTGCACTAGAGTAGAGGCCGCTGGGGGGAAGAGTAGCTCCAACTCACTTTACTGCCCCTCAGCAGAGCCGTAGTAGGAAAAAATATGCACGAGGAGAACAAGAAGGAGGCAACATGTCTATCTTTCTCTTTCAATATTCCTCTAAGTGGAAGGAAAATATCACTGGTCCTCTTTTCCAAATATCTCCCTGTGTAATTTCTTGGTGCTTGTGTTCCTAAAAAGTTTGAGCTAGAGCTGTGATGTGTTCTTTTCAAAAGGTTTCTTTCAGTTATTGATCAATCGATCAATGCAAATGTTTTCTTAATTGGAATCAAGCCAGTTTTTCTGTATTACTTTGTCCTAACAGCATGCAAGACAGAGCGTTTGTGAAATCCAGACTTTTGGTCTTACCTTGATGAACTGCTTCCAGCCAGCTCTCATTTCATAAAGGTCCTTGTTGTGAGAGATTTACCCTTATTTACCCTACGTATATACGTAACTCCTCATGATATGAATATCATGAATAAACAACTCTGCATCCATGCCTAAAAGGAATAAAAAATAGGAACACGATATCAGAGTCAAAACAATGCATTGCATCATGTTGATTCACCTCGCGTTGCTTGTGGACATTGTTTAGGACGCTCCAATAAGAAATATGGGTATTTTATTTATTTTTGCTTGTGCTCGCTTGCATCATATGCTGTTAGGACACTGTGTTGCAGAGGTGAACATCTTTACAGTGCCCTCGACAGAGTCTAGAAATATATTAATGTCCAAAAAAAGAAGGTTAAAACAGTGGTTTACTGCAGTCCATGTGGGGAAAAAAAACTCCAGTTGTAAGAACTGCTGCAAGAAGAGAATGTCATAGTCCTAACACGGAGAAATCACCTTTGATGGAAAATGAATTCCTTTTCAGTCTGTCCAGTTATTCTTTATCATTTTCATCAGTCCTTTATTGAGTGTCTGCCGTGTTCATCTTTTACCTGCTAGTGTCAGATAAGGGCTGAAACAACCTTACCAAGTTGTCAAAACCTATTTTAAAATGTCTGGCGTCAAACAGAGAGATCCTTTTATAACCAGCAGATCTTCTGCAAGGCTAAGAACACTTTAGCTTCTTGTGATCATGTTCTTTTGAGTTAACTGTTGTTGCTTTAAAGGCATTTAATAAAATAAAATAAAATAAATCCTTATAAATCCTCCATAAACCTTATGTCACCTCTGTAATTTCAGCATTAAATTCTCTTTAGGCTATTTAGACAGTTCTTTGACTTTTTTTTTCATTTTACCAAATTTTGCCAATTTCTGTTTGATACCAGTAGACTTTACCTCATGCTTTAGCTCTTGTGTATAATTTACTGTTGTTTTTATGTCACTGTGGGTTTTGTTTTCCATCCAAAAGCTGCTTCACCAAATGACCCAGAGGGGGATTTATAAACTGATTTGAACTGAAGTGAGAAGGTTCATCAACACAACACAAAACAGTTACACTGAAAGATTGAACACATGGTTTTTAAAATAGTGCTGATCATATTTCTGAAATGAATTCTGTAGATTTCAAGTCTGAAGGAGAAAAATAAAAAGAGAGACACTGACCACTGAAGGTCTGCTCAAATCAATAAGCTCGACCAGCACATCAGCCCATGGTCTTGGGCCTTCTTATCTTTCGGGAACTGCTTTTACTTTTTGAACCTTCACAGACCCTGCTTTCCTCTGGCAGCAGGCTCCTTGTCATTCCCAAAGTCAGGACACGCACTCACGGAGGCGTCTTTCCACTGTTACAGCCCCCATCCATAGAACAGCCTGCCAGAGGACCACAGGGCTTCAGAGAACATTCATGTTTTTAAGACCAGACTCAAGACCCACCTTTTGATCTTAGCTTTTGGTTAATATTTATTTTAGCTTTATTTATTTTAGTAGCTTAGGCTTATTTTTTCATTTTTATTCACATCTCTAAATTATTTGCATCGGCTGTCTTATTCATATTGTAGTTTTTATCCGTTTTTATCCTTTTATCAATTTTTAGGACCTCCAGCATTTCCTCAGGTAAACCCTCTGCACCAGGGGCTGTGGTTGGCTGTGGTTGCAGGGGCCTTTCACATGGGTTCCTGATGGAGGTTGGTGTCTGCTACATCTCTCCTCTGGGCCCTGTGTTGGTGTCCTGTGGCTGTGGCTGACTCTTTGCCCCTGGTGCAGACGGCTCCTCTGATGATATTTTCTCAGCTGGTTCATCTGTACTCAGCCTTATATACACAAGTGTGGAGAGAGTGTGTGTGTGTGTGTGTGTGGGGGGGGGGTGATTGTATGGTTGTGTGGGGTAAGGGCGGTTGGGTGGGAGGGCATATGGGATTGTTGTTTTTAATGGTCTGCAAAGCACTTTGCGTTACATCCTTTGTATGAAAAGCGCTTAATAAATAAAGTTTGATGGACGATTGATCAGAGTCAGCCCTCTTTGGGCTACTTCAAGTGGGGTAAGTGGTTTCTTCTTTTAGGACTTTGACTACTTGAAGATGAGCAGTTTTTTTTTCCAACAATTCGATCAGACATTAAATTTATTTCTTAAGCTGTGAAAGCACAAACATATGGTACACTTATATGACCACCTGCCAAACACTGAGTGGGCAGATCTCTTTTAGAACTGCGCACTAGCTTCCCAGATACAGGAGATGTGCATGGTCAGTTCTCTTTTCTCTTATATCTTTGCAAAAGTGGCACAAGGCCCAGGGAGGGAGAAATCTTAACATCTCCGACATTACACAGCAAGTTTCTCTCCATCATGGGTAACCTTTGACCCCTGAGGTACCCCTGGCATCCTTTGTTTGAACTGGGAACACCTAAGCTTTTCTTGAGGATCAAAAGGGCATTTTGGAGACACTTTGCTGCCTTGCAGATGTTATAGAGAAGTGTGTATGTGCATGCAGAGCCAGGTTTGAGAGGTTTGAGAGGTTAGAGTCGCTGGGTGAGGATCAGGTCAGCTCTGCAGTCTGAGGTGATTTTTTTAACATTTGATGAGAGCTCAGACACTCTGAGGCTAACTTCCTGGCTATTTGTTTACAGCTTGTACACATTTTCCACTCCAGATGGTTTGAGCTCCTTTGGGCTTTTTATCAGTCTATTTTTTTGTTTCCTTTTTTATTGTGCTGCTGGGAGGTAAACGTTGGTGGGTGGGGGGAGGATTTCAGAGGTTTTGTTCCTGTAGGTGTGTAAGCATGCTTGAGATTCTAAAGGAAGAGTTTTTTTTTTTTTTTTTTAAATCAATACAAACATTGTCTCGAGTATGACTCCTCTTGTTCCACAGGTATTTTTGTTTGGTTGTTCTCATCGGAACACATTAGCACACTGAGGAAGATGGTGTCTTCATTTTGTTTTGTCTCACAGCTGAATTCTGAGATGTCCTGAGGAGCCCAATATAATCTGAAGGGGCCAGTCCTCGAGATAAATTGTCACATGCCTTGCAATGCTGGGAGTACATCAACACAATAAATGCTTTTCAAACACCTGCACAGTGACAGGCTCAATCCCAACAATGCTCCCAGGCTTCAGCTCGGGTGACAGGACCAGAAATCAAAGCCAGGACATCACCTCCACTGAATTCAAACAGGATTGTTCTCCTCTGAGTGCCTGGGATGAAGCTTGTGTCCCACATTTTATTCCATATTTTTTATTTAACCCTTATTATTTGAGGTGCCCTTGAGCAAGTCACTGAACCCTAAAGTGTGCACTGAGGGTGCAGCACCATCACTCTGTGCTCTCAATCTGTGCATGTGCCTGTGCAAAAGTGCTGTGTGTGTGTGTGTGTGTGTGTGTGTGTGTGTGTGTGTGTGTGTGTGTGTGTGTGTGTGTGTGTGTGTGTGTGTGTGTGTGTGTGTATGGTGTATGGCATGATTCAGAGTGTAAAATTCTTCTTCTTCTTCTTCTTCTTCTTCTTCTTCTTCTTCTTCTTCTTCTTCTTCTTCTTCTTCTGCACCATTTAAAATGAAATGACTGATCTAAGTTGAGTGTGACTGAGGAAAGTGTTTGTGTGGGTACACATGGGCAGATTGTCCTGTGCTGGACCTGTCTGGGGTCACAACAAATGTAATGTGGGCCAGATGTGGCCTTAATGTAAATATTTAAATACATTTTTATCAGGAAACACACAAATCCAAAAACTCAACTCCAACATAATAAAAATACATGAAAATGAAACCCAGATAATCTGTCAAAGCTTTTTGGAGGGGGGCTAAACATAAAACATCATATAATAACCAAAACACAATCCAGAATATACATCAGAGATAACAAGCTTTGGGTTACAGTGAGTAATGTGTGGTAACATGAACCAGATATCATAAGCTGGAACTCACTTGAGTTAAGGTAAGTATTGTGCATGCAGGACATGGATAAAAAAGGTTCTGAGTCAGACCTAGCTTGGCTAATGGCAAGTGCTATGTTGGGTCATCGTAACTATGTTCACCTAATGTTGGGTTTTTTAAGTTACTAGCTTCATAAAGCTGGCTCACAAGAGTTGTCTCAGAACCAGACAATACAGTTGCTAGAAATAAATGCAAAACATAGCCTTGTCTGATGCACCAAAAAAAATGAAGGCCTCATTGTTAAAAACTAAATTCTGAGCAGTGAATCTGCCACCATTGTCACTGAAAACCCTGTGTGCTGAGCGGGAACAGAAAGCCTGACAGATGTAGCAACAGTAACTAAGGCAGGAAGAGCTTGGGGAACAATTGTAGCTTGCAAAGACTAAGATGCCTGTGAAGAAGCTGTTGAAATTATTATTGTCATCATTTCCCATGCTCCTTTTTCTCTCTTGTCTCTTTCTTTAGTAATAGAACAACAGGAGGATTTATATTAGGAATACTTCAAGTTCAGTGCGCCACACTCCACTTTATTTTCAGCATTATTTAGCTTCTGACAAAGCACCCCAGAAGGCCTAGACTTATAATCTCCATTTCTGAGAACATAATGCCTATGCTTTGTTCCTCACAGCCTGACAAAGCTCTTCTCTGGAAGCAAACTTGTTAACATGTACTGCACATTTCACAGATAAGACCAGCAGCATGTCCTGAGGCCAAACTTACACATTTATGCAAAGGTGCAAATTCCAATAATCATCACCGTCACCTCTCATTAGTCCAAGAATTAAAGCTGTTAAAAGCAAATGTCAAGTTTTAAAAGCAGTATCGTACAGCCTATGAAGTCCCTGAAGATAAAGTGAGGCCAGATGCACCGTAAGCTGCTGTGATGCCTTTTATAGATGCTTTACACATGATACCCTTCAATAGTATGACCACAGATCTTATTATCTGGATGTATGATATTAACAACATACAATGATTGATTTGTTTTTTTGGATACACTTTATTTCATATTTTGATTTACTCCAATACTGGGCGTTAAACTGGACAATGATAAAAACTATAACAAGAGAGAGTGAGCTTGAGAATCACATCTAAAAAAATGGACATCCTAGCTCTAGCCTACCAAAGACAACACTCCACTCATATATTTTAAAAGAGCAAAGTGAAGGAGACGGATATTTACGTTAGGCAGATCAACCGCTGATTGTTTTGTTGCTGTGGTAAGAGTCAGTCATCTCTCAATCTTGTTCTTGGACAAAAATACTAAACGCCAAACTGAAGTGGTTGGGATGCAATTGGTGTGTAAATGGAATTAGTCAAAACCATAGACTGTACAACATGTGGTAATATAATCGAAATGCTGGACTCAAGTCTGGCCTTTTACCTCTTAGCCACTCTTAGCTACTGTGTGCCCACCTGTCAGTCAAGTCAGTCATATATGGGCAAAGCTCATAAATTTAACAACCACAAAAATAGTGAGTAATGTAAAAAATTCACAGCAGTGTGTACCATGTTTTTAACCAGGCTTTAAACATATACATTTTTTTTATAATGTTAAGAATGGTCTGTTTTGATTTGATGTGTGTCATCTCTTGTGTTTCTTCAGCTAGCTTCAAGCAGACTCACCAGGAACTGCTGTTTTTTGCTCTGCCTCATAAACTTCATATTCTGAGACCATCGGTTGCCCCTTGATTAATACAGACGCCCTCTTTCCATAGCAGCTTTGTCCCCATTGCTGTAACTAACAAAAGTAAGGTGTCTCAGTATGATTTTATTGGATACTCTTCTGTGTTGCAGCCCCACTTTGAGTTTTGTGTAAAATTTGTCAAGCAGATCATTAAAAAAAGACTTTACTGGGGATTTTCAGTTTCCTTACACTCAGTAAAGCATTCAGCTGTAAAAAGAGACTTTTGTGTGATAGCTCAGCTTTCATTGGACTTCCAGAGGTTGATAGAAATTGGAGGATCTAAAATAGGACATTTAGAGTAATTCTTTCACCCAGTGACAGTGTATCCTGGCTCTTATTTCCCTTCTGCCAATCAGTGTCTCAACGTGCACTAAAGCTGTCAGAGCGATTGCTGTGTCTCCTCTAAACTTATTTGCCTTAGGGCCACCTTTTCCTGTCCTTTCACTCCATTTTCCTCTTTCATTAACCTAATCGCTCACAGCCTGATTTTACTCTGCCTCTCCCCTTCCATAGTCCTCTGGCCCTTCCCAGAGGAGAGTCTCATGAAGGTGAGTCAGCCGATTAGCGTCCAGCTGATGTACTGTCCCCTTCCTGATACGTCCTCCATTGTGTCCCAGCGGAGCAGCCCACCGTGCAGCAGGGCGCCAAGTCAGAGATAGGCTAGATGATGCTTTGGAGAGAAGTGGATGACAGATGGTTGTGGAGTTGACTGCACTAATGTGGAATGGGATTTTAGACCTTTGGACAAACAAATCAACGTCAGTTTGAAGACAAAATTAGCTTTCAGAGACAGTTTTTAAGAGATTGTAGAATATCACTGCAGGGATCTTTCAACTTAAGTGGCAGTGTTTCGCCACCAAAAAACACTTCTTTTTTCAAAAGTCCTTTTCTCAGGTGAAAAATCAATGCAGTATGAGTTCTCTCATATTTTCTTAGCAAAATGAGTGCTGTTTTTCAGTTATATTTTTTGGTGATACATCCAAATACAACAATTTTTGGGCTTTTTTTTTTTAAAAAAAAATCATATATTCACAGAAGTGTGTTTTTTTGTGTTTGGGATTCTTTGGCCTCTATCTCTCTGATAGTTTGGTGTAGATTGTTTTGGTTCATATAATTAGTGTCTGTGGAGTCTCCACTTTCAGTTGAGGTGCTGATCTTTTGTTCATCATGTAGAAAAGCGAGTGCAGTTTTTCGGTGCTACATTTTGTTTGCACAACCCAACAAGAACTGGCATCTTTTTGCCTCATTACATGACTTTGCATATAATTATCACTTAACCCTTTGAACCTGAAGGTCCCCACTTGGCAAACAGCGTGAAATAATGAACTAATCACGAAAGAATTTAGTGTTGTTGCACATGCAATTAAACAGCAGAAACTGGGCGACACAACTTGATAAATCTTTATCACATGCCACAAACACAACCCAAATAACAATTACAGTTGTGTTCAAAATTACTGAACCCCCACTGCAGTTAAGTGTTTTAGCAAGTTTGACATTAATTTTATATCTTGTTTATAATCAGATCAAATAAGGACTTGTAAAATAGACAAATGCAATTTACATTACAACAAAATTTTTTGCAATATACCAACAAATGACCTCATTTGACCTCAAATGATTACCTCATTAACAAAATTATACAACCCCTTAGTCACATAAGTATTTAGTACATAGTACAACACCCTTTGGCAACAATAACATCCTTCAGATGTGAAACATGGCTTGACACAAGTTTCTTGCAGCGATCTACAGGCACCTTAGCTGATTCCTCATAGGCAAAGGCCTCCAATTCATTGACATTCTTGGGCTTTTGTACTGCAACTGCCTTCTTCAAGTCTCACCAGAGATTTTCTGTGGGATTTAAGTTGGGTGATTGCAATGGCCACTCCAGAATCTTCCAGCCCTTTGTCTGCAACCAAGCTATGGTAGGTTTTGAGGTATGCTTGGAAGCGTTGTCCTGCTGGAAGGTCCAGCGTCTCCCAAGCTTCACCCTTGTCACTGACTGCATGACATTTACACCCAAGATCTCTTGGTAGATAATTGAATTCATGGTACCTTGCACACGCAAGAGATTTCCTGTACCTGTGGAAGCAAAACAGCCCCAGAGCATGACTGACCCCCTGCCATGCTTCACAGTAGGCAAGGTGTTCTTTTCTTTATAGGCCTTGTTCTTCCTTCTTCAGACAAATCTTTGATCAATAGGCCCACAGAGTTCCAATTTTGCCATTTTGCTCCAGAGAAAAGTGTCCCAAAACCTCTGGGGTTTGTCCACATGGTTTTTGGCATACTGGAGTCAACTCCTCTTGTGCTTTGAAGTCAGCAGGGGGGTTTGCCTGGGAGTTCTGGCCTGGAGGCCTTCCAAACCCGAGTACCTCCCTCTGACAAGTCCTGTCGCAGTTCCTCAGCTGTCAACAGAAAGATTTTTCCCCACCTTTCGCTTCAAGTACTGGACCGCAATTACAGACAGCATCCTCTTTCTGCCATGCCCAGGTAGCCTTTCTTACTGTGCCCATAGCTTTAAACTTGCATATTATGCTTCCAGTTTTGGCTCTTGAAATGTTTAATGTCTTCACCATCTTTTTATATCCATGTCCTTGCTTATGAAGAGAAATGACCCCCTCTCTTGACTTCTTAGACCAGAGAGGTATGAAACTGTAATTCAATAAAAATAAAGCCAGGTAAAAAAAAAAAAACAGATGTAAGATATGTTGGCCAAAGAGCGGTATACCAGGGGATATATAAAATAAGAACATTGATAAAGACAGGATATATATTGTTCATGAAAACAAATTCTTATAATACCCCAAACATGACTCAAGACAAAAAATTAGAACACTTAATTAAAATAAGAAAGTTTAATTAGTAACAATAATCTAAACTAAAATTAAATTACACAGTTTTCATTAAGACATTCACTTGTGGATTTATGAGGCCTGGTAAATTCTGAATGGCAGTATGAACTGAATTGGGATGCTGTTTTGTGGTCTTATATTAATATTATTTGTGAATACGAGAGTTTACAGTTGCATATACCTTTATTTCAAAAAGGTATAACCTACACAACTTTAAAGCCTAAGCAGGCCATCTAGTGTCTCCAAGTGGTTTTAGCAATACTTTAAGTTAATTGGAGCCTTTTTTCCTTTAATCTTCCTGTATGGAAAACATTTGCTTGCAAGTATTTTGACATTTAGAGTTTTCAGCATTGTTTACAAAAAGTAACTGTGATATGTTTTTGTGATGAAAGTTGAAATTATGTTTGAAAACTTTTTTTAATGTATGCTAACTGCTAGCATGTCAATGCAGTTTTTTAATATTGTTTTTGGTACATCAGGAAATGTATAACAGGCTGAATGTAGTGAATACAGATATCTTCTTGTGTTCAGTTTTACAGCGCTTTCTTAGTCAAACTTTGAGCAGAAAATCCTGAATCAGGGATTTCTCGGGGAAACTGTTATCTATCTGCTAAGCTGAGCCATGGACTGTAGGCTGAGTACGTGCTGATGACCTCACAGACAGGCAGACGCAACTGAATAATGTTTAATGTCTTTTGCATTAAACGTCCACAAAAAAGCATATCCATTTCAAGTCTGCCAGGCTGAAATCCAATGTGTTACTTCCTAGTATTGATACAATTGATTTATTACCCTTTAAAACGATTTTAGATTGATTTATGTCATCCAGAAAGCCAACTTGCTGAGCACAGATCAATGTAGTTGGATCAAAGGATTGTAAATCGATACATTGATGTAATAGATGAATCGTTACACCCCTACTCATATTGATGCATCTGAACAAATCTCACAACTTCACCACCAAAATCATTCAAATAGATCTTGTGTTTGCAGAGATATACCCTTTTTATTTTGGTTATGCAATTTTTGAGCAGAGACCTGAAAAATCAGATCAGGATTCAAAGGGTTAATCCCGCTTGCAATGAATGCAGCATGAGAGGCTGCGGAGTGTGATTCAGGAGGCATTGGTTTCACACAGAAAAACAGTCCACTGAAAAATCAAAAGACATTGAACACGATCTGCTGAGACACAATCTGTGAACTCATCTGCACCTGTCTAGTATCGATTTTGCTTTCTCTAACAATTTAATTTCTCTAAAAGACCCGCTTGCAACTGCAGCAAGGAATCTGGTCAGACTGATGCCATCAGGCACCCACATTACAAAAGCCAACGGAGAGCTGCAAACGGAGAGTATTCACAGTACTTCACTTTTTCCACATTTTATGTTACAGCACCTTTCCAAAATGGAATAAATTCATTTTTCCCCTCATAACTCTACACACAACACCCCATAATGACAGCATGAGAAAAAGTTTTTCTTGAAGTTTTTGCAAATTTATTAAAAATAAAAATCTAAGACATCACATGTACATTAGTATTCACAGCTTCTGCTCAATACTTTGTTGATGCACCTTTGGCAGCAGTTACAGCTTCAAGTCTTTTTGAATATGATGCTACAAGCTTGGCACACCTTTCTTTAGGCAGTTTGGTCCGTTCCTCTTTTCAGCACCTCTCAAGCTTCATCAGGTTGGATGGGGACTGCTGGTGAACAGCCATTTTCAGATCTCTCCAGAGATGTTTGATTCGATTCAAGTCTGGGCTCTGGCTGGACCACTCAAGGACCTTCACAAAATTGTCCTGAAGCCCCTCCTTTAAAATCTTGGCTGTGTGCTTCGGGTCATTGTCCTGCTGAAAGATGAACCATGGCCCCAGTCTGAGGTCACTCAGAGCACTCTTCATTTTTCCCTCAATCCTGATTAGTCTTCCAGTTCATTCCACTGAAAAACATCCCCACAGCATGATGCTGTCACCACCATGCTTCACTGTAGGGATGGTATTGTCCAGGGGATGAGCAGTGCCTGGTTTCCTCCAAACATGATGCCTGGCATTTGCGCCAAAGGGTTCAATCTTTGTCTCATCAGAGCAGAGAATTTTCTTTCTCATGGTCTGAGAGTCCTTCAGATGCCTGGTGGGTGGGCTGCCATGAGCCTTTTACTGAGGAGAGATTTCTGTCAGGCCACTCCACCATACAGGCCTGATTGGTGGATTGCTGCAGAGATGGTTGTCCTTCTGGAAGGTTCTCCTCTCTCCACAGAGGACTGCTGGAGCTCTGACAGAGTGACCATCGGGCTCTTGGTCACCTCCGTGACTAAAACCCTCCTCTGATCCCTCAGTTTAGCTGGGCAGTCAGCCCTAATAAGAGTCCTGGTGGTTCTGAACTTCTTCCATTTACAGATGATGGAGGCCACTGTGCTCATTGGGACCTTCAAATCAGCGGCTTGGTGCAGTCATGATCAGAATATTTAATGGTATAATGGTATAGTGCTTGGCCCCTGTGTCAGGTGAGCCAGACTTTGTCAGCCCAGCATTTATATTTTAAAAGCTCTGAGGAAAATAAAATGAACTACTGTGTGTGGATAGTTCTGTCAGACATTAAACAGTGTAACCATAAGTTGTGCCTTGTATTCACAGAAGGAGTACTGCAGAGTGCTAAATGTATGCTTTATTTTAGCAGCACATTAGCAGGAGAGGCAAATGGCTGGAAGGTGTGAATACTTCAAATCTCTATGGCGTATAAAACTGAGGAATACTGTCAGACAGTTACACGTTGCGAACCGCCTTGAATCGTTAATAATCTGCACATCATTTTCCCGTTTACTGTTTCTGTTCACAGTGGCCCTTGGATGGGATCGTAATTAAACTGCGGCATGCATGTCAGAAATAAACCCGACTACAACTTATTAGTGCTGACTGTGAGATCCCTGAGGCATCCATGTTACCCTCCATAGCTGTTTTTAGTGCTTGTTGGCAGCTCCACACATTTATCCACATATACAGTATCATCAGCACATATACATTTCATCTATACAAAGACAAAAGTCTTTTATCTCTACTTGTTATCCGTTTGTGGCATTCACTTCATCCTTGTGGCCTGGAGGGAAATTTTACAGCAAAACAAACCCAGCTTGACCCTGTATTTACCCACAATGCAGTGCAGAGCTATGGCCCATTCCGTTGTTTAGCAAGCTAAAAAAAAATCCATCACAGCAAAAATCAAACCAGCTCAGAATTAGCACTTATTGAATTCAACTGGACATAAACACAAGCAACTCATCTCATTTGTGCAATGATTCTGCAACATTACACCCATCGAC
Source organism: Labroides dimidiatus (assembly GCA_030710495.1). Taxonomy (NCBI): domain Eukaryota; kingdom Metazoa; phylum Chordata; class Actinopteri; order Labriformes; family Labridae; genus Labroides; species Labroides dimidiatus. The sequence continues at coordinate 17,576,493 of CM061158.1, forward strand.
TGCTATTACATTTTGTATGGACTTTTTCAGAGTGTGATTGGAGAGCGTTTTAAAGTTGGAGATGCTTTTCAGCTGTAGTATTCTAAATTATTCATTACAGTATTCATCAGGGGACGGCTTTCTCTCCATTACGTTATTGGTTTATGCAAAGAAGGGAACAACTGACTCTGTGTGTGTGTGTGTGTGTGTGTGTGTGTGTGTGTGTGTGTGTGTGTGTGTGTGTGTGTGTGTGTGTGTGTGTGTGTGTGTGTGTGTGTGTGTGTGTATAAGGGTCAGTATGCATGCATGATGCTGAGTGGTGAAGTTTCTCTCATCTGCAGCTTTGAGCCTGTTTGGTCACGTGCTGCTTTTTTTTTCACTGCAAGAAGGTGAGGAATTGAACCAATAAATAGATGCAGCTCTGGTAGAAAAGACTCCACCAACCATTCTGGTTATTCCTTTCAGTCCATTTTTTTGGTGTTTTCATAGAACACAAATATAACTTTTGAATGTATGATTAATTTCACAAGGTAGGTTAGATTCACCAAGAGCTTGCATGAGCTGCGTTTTAAGGCATGCAGATTGAAACACTGTCTTTTTTAAGATGCTTAAGTGTTACATGAATGAGGCAGAAAAAGTATTTTAACCATTAAACCAGAAAACTACAGTATTTTGATCACAACATTTTTTCATACACATAATATCTGCCTGGATGTTTAGTTCTCACACACATTTATGAGCATATGTCAATTGTTTGAAGTTGTTTTTTTTTTTATCAGTTATTTGATGTTATTAAGAACTGATATTAAGTCTTGATTGACAGCTTTATTGACTATGCTCTACAGGAGTTGTTTTTTTTAATCTGATTAGCATAGGAGAGTAGGAACTAGACTAACAAATCCTTTCACTTTTCATCACCACCATCGTCTGCTTCAGAGTAACAAAGGAATCTGTTCTGCTGTTTACTGTCAACATGAGGGGTCTTTAACATCTTTCACAGCTTTTATATTTTGTTGTATTCTTTCAGTGGAAGGGGAGTGATGTCGTCTCATGGCTCTACTAACCAGATGCGTCTGTGCATTCCTCGACAACAAAATAAATCACCAGCCCAATATGTCATCTGAATGAGGTGCATCATCCATATTTATATACATTCAGTGGTTGCTACAGATGGAGCATTATAATCAGATATATTTTGTGTGTTTGTTGTGTGCAGATTTATTTCTTGAAGATTGAAGCGACAGAAATAAATTATTGATCCATGTAAGAAGTTTTTATTCTTGGCCACGCTTTATAATAGTTCATTTATTTGCTTATTTGAACAGGTTAAAAGAAAAACAAAAATAAGAAAATAAGTAGAAATATACAAGTGTAGGCGAAGAAGAAGAAGAAGAAGAAGAAGAAGAAGAATTAATTTAAGAGACAACTCTATAATGCATCACAAAAAAGGCAAATTTCACTAAGTCATATGACTGATCACATTTTGTTGCTCAGGTGAGGAAAACATGTTGTCATAATAATGATTAGATGTCATGGTTATAACTGGTAATCAGTCAATAAGTTTTCAGTAATGATTAGCTGTAAACAAATCATTTGTCATGAATGACGGTGGAAATTTGTCAATAATTTGTGACTGGCTGTAAATCAATAACAGCCTATTGATCAGTTGGGGCCTGTTTTCCCTTTGCTGTGTCACTCTGCTGTGAGTGATGGGTGACAACAATGGAATAAAAATCCAGCCTATTTTCAATATGATGTGTGTTTTTGAACTAAATTTGGATACATCTCTTTTAAAGGGATATTTTTACTTTTGACTTAATGCAGTGCTATATTTGTTTGTGGGGATATTGGTATTTATTCCAGCAGATCAATTGGTAGTAGTCAGAGCTTAGGTCAGAGCTCACTCTCCTAAAATAAGAATGAGAAGAATTCAAAATCAGTCCTTTTGTGTTTCTTACTTTTCTATAAACTTGGTCAGACTTTTGTCAAAGCTAGTTTGTTGGTTGCAGTGATGCTTTGGGTATACAAACATTTAAGTATAAGAACTCCATCAGCTGTCTGCTCTGATATAAAGGATATCCAGGACTGTTTTTTCTCCAGACAAAATCTTCAAATAGAGAGATAAAAGCACAATGAGTCTCATGTTTTTGTGTCTGGGTTGGCTGGGTATTGATCTAAAGATGAGGTGTGTAATTGAGAACAGATTTTGTTTTTAACTGGTCACAGGGTTGAACATTTGGACCCTGAAACAAAAATTAAAAATAACAAATGAAAGTATGACTGGCCAAAATGATAATGTAAGCTGAGAGAGGTTAAGTCAGTTCTTATATTAGAATGTAAGGCTTCAGCTCTTCCACTCTGTGTACACCTAACTGATGTCTATAAATGGAATTAAATCTTTGCCCTGTGAATATTTAAATCAAGTTATGATGACAGATTAAATGCAGGGTCTAATTAATACAATCAGAGAATGGTGTTGACATGGGCTCTCTCTCATATGCATTATTGACTTAATCAAATTATGATCTAGTTTCTGATGAACATGTGAACGTGACTTACATGAGTGATTTCTGTGTTTGCACTTAACAAACTGCCAATGATAAAAAAGGTCAAACTTCATCATATCACTTAGTTCCAGGACTCTTATAGTATCACATAGACATCTTTAGCTTATGGCTTTCAGGGGTTATTATAAAACAAAGACATTTGACATTTGGACACTGATCACTAACAAAACAACATAAAGCTATCATATGAAAACAATGTGATTATATGTTTTTTTCAAAGGCATTACTTTAACTGGCCTGTGGAGTGCGCAGTCAGCTGACCCAGGGGATTTCATTCGGAAATCCAGCACAGCGGGCCAGTTATTTTGTGAAGCACTGGTGGGACGATGACGTTTGGGGCTGGGGAAAAAACATTTGGGGCTACAGCCCTGGAACTCCATGCCTGACTTAACCTCTGACTACAAGAAATTTGTAGACAGAACATGTCAAGGTTCTTTTTTTATTTTATTTTTTTCTTTTCAAAAAACACCCAAACTGGTTTGGTTAAAAGAGCTGTCTAATATTTTACAGTGTCAGACCAAATCAACCTTAATGCACTGTTAAGCTATAAACATTTATTTCTGCTGTAAGTCGTCTTTCTGGCTTGGTGTGCATGTGGATTCTGGTGTCCCTTCAGCCTGCTTCAAGTGGACACTGGATGAATGCATGGGCTTCATGTTTTATGTCAAGATATGTCAAAGTCAAACTGAGTGATCAGAGGGCTGTCTGTTAATACGGTCCGATGAATAAACGTTGGATAATCTAAGTCCTGGAGGACGTTTTTAAATTCTTGGTATGTTTGAAGAATAAATGTCTGCTCCTCCACAGTAAAGTCGGCTGCTATGCAGAGTTTCTCCATGTTTACAACTGGTTGGACACTGCGGGAAACAACACTTTTATGTGAGCATACACTGATCAATATTGGTGTCTGTCTGTCAGTCAAGTCAGCCATGCCCTTAAACAGACAAACTCATAATACCTTCATAATTAAGGGCTGACAGAGAAATTAGGTATTAAAGGGAATACACTAGGAATACACTAGATCAGTGGTTCCCAACCTTTTCCAACTAAATAAATAAATATTTGTATCTGTTGGTTTTGATCGGTGGGAGTCTGAGGAGGGTTTCTGATGGGAGGAGCTCAAACTGCAATGCAATGCAATGTGCAACGGGAGCGAGCTATCTGACAGGACAGCCTTCGTCATGAAGTACACCCTTTTGTTGTACAATTCTTGAAGAGGGTCCAGAGCGACCCCGACTATTTTACCGCAGACTCTAACTATTCTTGAAAGAACGTTTTTGTTTCTAATATTCAGGGATTGAAACCAACAGACAAAAGAGAAGGTGAGCACAGACTCAATAAAAGAACGATAAAACATAATTACCGAGGACCTGTCAACCTGGAATTTGGCAAGCTTTCTGAGACAGAAGAGACGCTGCTGACATTTCTTGAACACTGCATTTGTATTATGCTCAAAGGTCAGTTCCTTGTCAATTATGGTGCCTAAAGGACTCCACAATCTCAATGCTCTGTCCATTGATTATGGTGCTGACAGAAGAAGGAGGGGAGTTTCTGAAATCAATCAGCATGTCTTTGGTTGACAGCTACATGCGCCCCCTGTGTGGGTTTCAGAGCATAAAACGAAATGATTTGTTGGCCCACTTTTCAATACTTTTCAACCATTTCAATCTAAAAATGAACATTTTCTTCTTGTTTGACTACTTGGGAATACTTCTCAAGGCCCATTTCTCTTTACATTTAAAGATCTTATTACAAGATTTCTTGTCAAGTAAAATTATCTTGCTACATGGAAAGATAATTTGACTAGTTATGAGACATGTTCTCATCAAATTTAGTGCATTATTCCTATATTTAGGCTCCCTTTTTCTCTAGTTTAATGGTCTCTGTGTTACCCAGATCAGATATTTACAGATCAGCTGTCATATCCACCGATAAGTCAGCGCAGTGTCTTTAACTTAAGAGATGTGCATTCATGGGCAGTGTTGCCAGATACAGGTGATATTTTCCAGCCCAAAAGCACAAAAAACTACCAAAAATGTTTAATCAATGTCTATCTCAGTGATATCTTAATTGCCCTGTAATACATCATGGAAGCAAGCAGAAAGCAGCAGCAGCAAACTCAAAAACAGAGAGCATAATCTGAGCTCAGGCCCACAACCACTGAGCTTCTACCAGTATTATTAACATTAAAATTACTTTTTAAGACTTTTATAATTATTATCAGCTACAGAAGATAATTATGAAAACCACTGTATCTAACTAAAGAAGGATGATTCTGGGTGATTTCCTTCCTTCAGTGTGTTCCTAGTCTACCAAAAATGCAATAATGCTGTCTACGTCCAGTTAAAGCGCTGACATGATGTCAATGTTTTGAAAGCAAAAAATAAATGTTTGTTGGCTATACTTGTACAGATGGTGGGTGTGAGCTTAACTCGTTTCTACCCTGTGGTGAATGCTGTGCTTTTTGACTTGTTTTGAAATTAGTAAGATACTGGTTTATATGTTGGAAGAGTTTGTTTAATATAACGTTACAATCAAGACAATCAAAAGAGAAACAAAGCAGAGAGGGTGTTTGTCTCTCTTAATATCTCATGTACACAAGAAAAAACAAATAGGCTGATTTGAGAACACCAACAGTGGGATTTAGTAAATATGTAGCAGGGAGGGGTGGTTGAAGTTAGCTTGCATTGTTACCCCCCTTCATCACTCTGTGGTTATCATGCCGTAACGATCAGATGGAGGAAGAGAAGAGGCAGAGGAAGTGCGGGAAGGGTGAAGAAGAGTGTGCAGAGCGGGGTGAAGGCTCACAGAAAGTCAGATAAGAGAGCCCAGACAATCCCTCTGCTCATCTCACTTTTTTTTTTTAATATCAGGGGGGAATATATCATAAGCTGTGTTGTCTTGACTACACCAGAGATTGTCTTTGTGTTAGCAGAATCTGTTAGGGGGAATCTGAAAGCAGCTGACTGGTAGAGCGAGGAGAAGAAGAAAAAGAGGAGTATGAGCTACTTTAGTCTGACGACATTATTTCAGTGTTGATTATTCTATGTTGGGGGGTTTTTTTCAGTGGACATGGGAGGTTAATTTACAGTATATATTTGATTCTGATGTTGCATCTGAGCAGAGAGGGAGAGGTAGAAAGAGAATTGGATGAGAGTTATGAAACAAAACCGAGAGAACGTGCTTTGATATTCATGTCTCTGTGGGTCTGATGATGATATAACACGTTCTAAATTTTTCATAGCAGATGAAACGCAGAATGTAGGCTACATACCACAGTATTGAACCAGCTACTAAAACAGTAATGCTTTCTCCACTACTTGAAAGAGAGACACTGAACATCAGCTTGTTTCCATGGCAAAAAATACAGTTTTCACTTTTTATTATGCTTGTGCCCTTCCTCACACCTTGCTGTGACATAGATCACAAGTTATTCTCTTTGTTTAGATTCACTGTCTGAGTTTATTTCAGCAGGCTGCTTTAAATTATGTGACATTTAATGTCCTTTATTTAAGCTCAAAGTAGCAGTTAATAATGCTGCTTATTTTGTTGTCAGTTTCTTTATATGGTTGCCAGTTTCAACTCTAGATAAAACAAATGAAAAAAAGATGGTGCGCGGATATATAATGTTAATACAAATAGTTTAGGAATCATTTAAGACCTTTGAAGCCCTGAACATAAAGTAGTGCAAAGACAATTTTTTATTATTTTTTTATTTTGTTGCTTACCTGCATAGAATATCTATGTAAGGCACAAAAAATGAACTCTTGGAATATGCTGATTTCAGCTGTTAGCAGCCCATAGCATGTCGATGCTAACCGGTCCAAAGTTGCCTGTGAGCTGAGGAGGAGGCGAGGACGACATCAGCCTGTCCTCCCATCCATCGTTTTGGAGGATGTAAGATCTATCTACATGGATGGATAAGCTAGCCGTGCTAACGCAGCACCAGAATGACTACCGGCAGACTGGCATCATGCTGTTCACTGAGACATGGCTGATGGAGCTAATACTGGAAACAAACACCACATTGAAGGATTTTACATGCTGTGAGCGGACAGGATACAGGAGAACAAGACTGAACAGACTGGTGAAGAAGGCCAGATCAGTCCTGGACCCTGTCGACCCAGTGGACCCAGTGGACCCTGTGAAGCTGGTGGTTGACATGAGAATTATGGCCAAGGTGATGTCTCTGGGGGACATTTTTTTTAATTGATGTCTGTTATATTATATTTTTCATATGTTCTTGGAATTTTTGCACTTTATGCTGTTTGCTGCTGTGACTCCTGAATTTCCCTTTTGGGATCAATAAGGATATTCTATTCTATTCTATTCTATTCTATTCTATTCTATTCTATTCTATTCTATTCTATTAAAAAGGTCTGTGGAAACTATTTCTAAAGCAAGATCAAGTTGTGGTTTTGCAGCATTAGCCATAAATACCCTTCAGTTCTCAGTCATGACACACTCATCTTTTACTTTCAAAGCTCAATAAAATTCATGAAATCTATTCACCTCTGTGCAAATATGGAACAGAAGGCGTAGGCAGCATAAGCGCACAGGGCCGCAGGTGTCAACTAAGAATATTCTGTGATGATGATCTTTGTTGACTAAGGCTGGCCACACACAAGATGACTTTTAGATCTTGACTGATTTAGAAATCATGTGAAACCACAGTCAAGGGGACAGTTATGACTGATGTCAACATGACAAACTACTGAACACCTCCAAACTCTTTCACATGACCTTTAGACCACACACTGATTGTTGTCCTGATGATTTCAGAGTCATGAGGTCTGACAGAAACCTTCATGATAAAACATAACTTCAAAAGTTTACCAAACATGGAGTTTAAGTGTGTAATGAGTTCCAAATTTTGTAAAGTTTCAGGAAGTTCCGACAGGGCCAGGAACAAAAATCTATACTGACGATAGAGTACTGACACCACAAACAAGGATGACTTAGAAAAATAATGTTAAGACAAGCCCTGATGTTAAGTCATACACTCAGGATTATTGGGGGCAAATGTTGCTCTGAGGCCCCATTTATACGACAACAGCATCAGGATGAAACACAAAAGTTTTGTTGCATTTCAGCCTCTCGTTTAAAGGGAAACGCCATTTCAGCCGACCTTAAACCGCAACTTTTTTAAAACGCCCTCCAGAGTGGAATTTTTCTGAAACGCTGCTGCCTCCATTGCTATATAAACAGCAAGCCAGCATTTTCAGTGAAAATGCTGATGTCACGCTCCATTTTGCGCGTGCGCATTCCACTTTCGTTGTGGGAACTGTTGCGAACTCAACAGCGGACTTACAGTGTTTTGTTTTTTTTTGCTACTGTATCTGCTGACTGCCCTTCAACAAAATGTGCATCTGTTGCTCCACTTCTGCACTCAGATAAGACGTATTTAATATATTCACCAGACGATCAGCCCGCCTCTTCTTCAGCAGCAGACTACCAAAAGACTCTACAGTTATATTACCACCTACAGGCCTGGTGTGCATACTACAGCGTTTTCAGTCCCTCAGCGTTTCCATGTGAACGCAGATTTTTTTCTGCGTTTTTGAGTGAAACGCGGTGAAGTGTTGTCATTTAAACAGGGCCTGACACTTGCCTAAAATTGACTAGTGTTTGGGCCGCCTCAGGTAGGAAAATAAATAGATTTTCAAGTACTGTAAGTACTGTTCCCTAGAGTCTTTCTGTGTGTGTGTGTGTGTGTGTGTGTGTGTGTGTGTGTGTGTGTGTGTGTGTGTGTGTTTGTGTGTTGTCTCCGTACATCCCTATTCTCATGCATTGCTTTAATCTCTCCTCTTAATAATTTTCCCAACTATTTAATTTTTCAGCCATGTTTCATTGCCACTCTGCACTGATTTTAATATTTACAATGTTGTTTATCACTGTTTCATGTCAACCCTCAGACTCAAGTTTTTTGTTTGCCCATTCTTTGTCTTGCCCTCCTCCCTCTCCAGAGGCACACTCACTCCTTCAAGGTTACACTTGTACACAAGAATTTGCTCTTCAGTAACATATATGCATAAATAAAAGAGTTTTGTGATTCTGAACACTGCAAATTGTCCTTGGGATTTAAAGCTGGCAAAGAGAGGAGCTGTATCATTCTCAGAAGACATTACACCAATACAAAACTGAGAAGTGTAGAATAAAAAGTATCACTTGCCATATTTGGCGGAAAATTTGTCCCAAAGCTCAAACAACAGAGCTAAACATTCAGGTCCTTTGTGTTACCGTGTCAGTCTGAGCCCTTGAGGTGTGTTCCAGTAGAAGTCGGCCATATGTTTCTTCCTGTGGCAGTTTGATTTTCTCTGAATTCACAGATGAAGATGTACATCCCCAGAGACTAACAGCGTGTGTGTGTGTGTGTGTGTGTGTGTGTGTGTGTGTGTGCGTGCGTGTGTGTGTGTGTGTGTGTGTGTGTGTGTGTGTGTGAGAAGTTTACCACAGCTGCAGTGTTTACCCAGGTCTACACATGGGAGGGTCAGTCAGAGTAGAAACAGAGCAGATGCCAATGAGCCACAGCTGTGTCCATTTGCACGGCAACCTGGGCTTCTTCCTGGGTACAAGTCGCTGTGCTTTCCAGGATCGAATGAATTATGTTTTATATTTGTTTACCACCTACTGAAAAATGTGTGTCCTGAATGAGGAAGACATGTAATACTGAAAGTTACATTTCAATCTCAAACGATATGCTCATTATATGACTTATTTCTACCAAGGTTATGATGTTTTAAGTATTGTATTTAGGTACCATAAGAAGCAACAACAAGAAAGTTCCTCTGCTATTCCCTTGTTCCTACTCTCAAAGTTCATTTCAGCATTGTTTCACATTGTTTTATCTGATTCTGTGTCACAGTTTTGAATAACAAATAAGTAATATGTTTATCCAGCAGGATTCTGTAGTTTGAAGTAGATTTCATTTAAATAGAAGCAAAGTTTGAGTAACAATTAAGATGTTATTCTTACCACAACTTCTTGGAAATTAGCAATGATTTTCCTGAAAATTGATGATGATTTTATAAGGGCAGCCCTTTATAAAAGGGCCAAAATGCATCTTCAGATGCCTGTAGTGGATTGATAATCTTCAAGGTGGTAGGATACCTTTTAAAATTTGTTTTAAACAGGTTTTTATTAAAAATATGTATCATGTTAATGAGATAGAGGTCTTTGAAACTCATGTATCAAATGTGATATGCTAGCAATAAAGGGTTAAAGGCTTTGCTACCTTTGATTGACTAGCTAACCTTTAAAGCCTGTCAAACAGGATGAGAACACGATGATGTCTGCCCATCCCTGTCTTTCAAACGGTCACTTCTGGTTCCAAATTGGCAAAAACTAAAATGTCAGGCTTGATGCTAACACCAAACCAATGTGTTGTCAAAAATTATTCATGAAACTAAAGATGCAACTACATTAATTACATCATGGATTATAAACAACAACCCTGAGTCACAATAGATGAAACAAAAACTGGTCCGTGGCTCAATATTGTCAGTACGTTTCAGTAAGACTTTGCTGTTAATTCTGCATTCTGTGCTCTGTGTCCTGCACATCAGCAGTACTCAGCAGACCTGTTTTGTTTTTTTTGCTTTCATTAAACATGAACACAGTGGGATGATCTCATATTTGGGGTTTAGTGATTAGATATCAGTATTTGTTATAACAGTGTTACTCATGTGTGAAGCAACTGTCTCTAACCAGGGAGAGAGGGATAAAGATGGGAGTAAACAAAGGTACACAAGAAGACCAAGTTAACCCACAGCCGAGGAGGAGTTATGGCTTTTAAGGAAAAAATTATCAGTGCGGTAGAGACATTATACAACTATCAATTAGCCATGAAATATGTCATTCTGTGTAGCATATGATGATGACAAGATCAAAAGATCATCAAAAATTGCCAGTGTGAGTATGCTACTGAAAAAGTGGACTGAAGGTTTGCCCATTAGCAAACAATTCATCCAGTACACTGCAGGTCTTTTTAATTATCATGGTATTTCAATAATGACACCATTAGGGCTTTATTAATATGTCATCATATTTGATTTAATTTTATTTAAAAGAAATGCAGTGTGCTTGTTTTGTTATATTTGCCAATTAAAATCATTCTTTGATTAAAAACTAGAAACTACTAACAGTTGTGGACACTTAAAGAGGAGACAGCTTTAGAATAGAATAGAATACCTTCATTGTTAACAAAAGTTTTAAAATACACCCTTTTCATAGCGCAATAAACACCATAAGCACAAAAAGGAAGAGCTGTGAGCCGCTGCATCTGTGTGCCCCACCATCTTTCTCTCTTCCAAAAGTTTTCCATGTGTTTGTTCTAAAAAGTTGCAATGATGTACAAAAACAGTGAGCAACAAAAAAAGGAAAAAAAAAAAGTTGTGAGATGCTTTGTAACATGAACTAAAATGTTATCTCCAGCATGCTGCAGCACAAGCAGACCTGAAGTTTACGGCCACAACGATCCCTGATCCCATCATCCCTGAATCAGATCAATGCACATGTTCCATTAAAAGTATAAACGTGCTGAATTGTTGTATTGAGGAAAGATCCACATAATCCGTTTTGGGGCATATCATGGGCTAACAGGAATATTCTTACAAGAATATTATGGTAAATACTCAGTCATATTCTTTTCATCCTACAGTAGAAAAGCCAGTAGGTTATGTGTCAAAGTAAAAGCAACATCTTTGAAGGTGAGTTGTAAGCTACATGAAAACAGCAAGTGATAACTTTTACTTTATCGGTTTTCTGTTTTATATCTGATTCAAAAGGTTTTGTTTTCTCAATGTCAGATTCAAATGTAAAAATGGGGACCCTTTTTGAAAGACACTCTTGTCACTGTTCTCTAATAAGCCCCCCACCCCTCTATGATTACAATCTGTGATGAGGATGAGGTCTGATTTCTGGGTATAATTTAGACTGAGAGATGTTGACT
>CM061158.1:17590488-17620488 GCA_030710495.1 Labroides dimidiatus
ATAGAAACTGAGCATGTATAGTCCTGAGATGTAATGTGATGTGAATAGTCTTCTAAAGGCAAAGCAAGTCATACTCTCTTTAAATTGTTAGTGTGTGCACGTTTGTCAAACTTCCTGCTTATACCTCATAAGGACACATTTACCCACACAGACACATTGTGCTAACACTCACTGGACATGTCATCCCACCTAATTCACTTCTCACCCCTGCCATTGTTTCACAATACAATTAGCTACACTTTGTTTGAGCTCAATGCCTTTTTCTGACATGTTCAATTAGGAAAAATTGCCGTACAAAAATAAGTAATTACAGGATAAAGATGAGGAGCCCTGAGATCTATCACAGGAAGCTAATTGGTGTAATTTAGTCTGGTTTGTATCACACAGCTTCAGGGTGATACAGGTAATAAATAGATTAATTGTGTGATTACTCCATCTGATTCAATCCATCTGAGTTAGTTGTACTTCGTTATGTTTCCAAATCCAAAATGCAGAGACTTCAAACTACAACTTTAGATTATCTGCATTTGTAGAGTTTTTTTTAAACATGTGTCTGATATTCTTCTGATAAAAAAGTTCCAATTTATTACAACGCTTCATCATGTTATACCCCCTAGCTACCTGTGTGCTCTGATAGTCCGATCACTCCACTCGTTTTGCAGATGGAAGACACAGATATTCACACAAGACATACAGAATGTTTGACTGAATAATCACAACCTGTCTGATTATACAACCCTTTCCCCTGTGCTGTGAGTAGCAAAGTTCCTCTGCGAACTTAATGAGTGATGGGTTCTGCGTTTTGTTAGGGCTTCACCCCTCCCTGCTTGTTACCACAGGCTATCCTCTATAGCTTAGAGTTCAAGACCCGCCAATTTAGATCCAAACAGCAGTGACATCTTCTGACCACAATTTTACCTAGCAAAGAAGCTCTTCGTGCTAGAGGGAGAGAATAGCGTGGGTGGGAGCGTGTATGTGTGCTCTCCGGTTATTTCACAGACATGAGGAGGAAGAGAGGGGGATGAAGCGGGTGGAGAGAGAGAAAGAGAGAGAGGGAAAGAGAGAGAGAGGCAAAGAGACGGAGCTGGGAGTGTGACTAGTGACAGCAAAAATTTAAAAATGTCAGCGTGAAAAGTGTGCCGTGTGATTATGACTGTGTGCATGTAGATTAGAGAAAAAGCAGCAAAAGACTGAGCCAAAGCAGAAAAAAAGTAGAAACAGCAGAAACACACTGTGAGATATAGCAGGACTACTAATGGATTGTTCTCATAGAGACCCAGCAGCTAATGAGGAAGCAGGCAGAGAAAGGGCAAGTGGCGGGTCGGAGCAGGTCATTGGGAGGGATGATTGCTATGCAGGTTGCAGGTAAGAGGGCTGGGATCAGCACACTGGGTTTGATGGTATGGAGACAATCTAATGAGCTACACACTGCATGTAACTTTTCTGTTATCCATGATGGCTGTTTTTCCTCTGCTAATGACTGTTTTACTTGAGTCAGGAGCACTTTGATGGTTCAAGATAAACTATCACTAAATTCTTATCAGAGCATTTACACTATGAAGGGAAAATGTTGGACCATGTAACTTAACTGGGGTGCACATTTTAACACAAGAGCAATGTAACCAAGTATTAAATGTCCAAAAAGATGAGTTGAACAGGGGTGATACAGATAGATTGATAGATAGATTGGTGGATGGATGGATGGATGGATGGATGGATGGACTGATTGATGAATGATTGATGGATGGCTTGATTGACTGATTTTAGTGATTTTTTCATCTGCAAACAAATAGATAAATAAAATGAAATCACGGTCATTGGTACTGAAAATTGACAGAAAGCTTGAGATTTTTGGCAGCCACTCATTCTTCAAATACATAAACATTAGAACCAAACCTTAATCTCAAGCTGATCAAGGGTCTTGATCAGAAGTTTTAAGGGTAACCAACCCCAACTGACATATCCCTTACCCTTGATGGTGACTTCTACAGTTTCAACTCTTGCATCCATGCTTGGCATCACCTTAGTGATTTACTAAGGGCCTAAAATTGTTCTCTACACCTCTTAAAGAGTTGCATTGTGGTGAATTGATTTGTCTGACAGGAATGCAGGTTAAATATGATTGTTGGTAGTCCTCTTGTATACTTTCTGGATGCAATCATCCAGCATTAAGTTCTGCTGTGCCATTGGGTACGTCCTGTTAGGGGGTAAATTTATTCGTTCATTCATCTTCATTCATTCGTTTATCCTGTTCAGGATCATGGGTGGAGCCTATACGTGAGGCAGGGTACACCCTGGACTGGTCACCAGTCAATCACAGGGCTGACACATAGAGACAGACAACCTTTAACGCACACACTCACACCTGCTGTCAATTTAGAATCAACAATTGTCCTTGTGAGCATGTTTTTGGACTGTGGGAGGAAGCCGGAGTACCCCGAGAGAACCCATGCATGAACAGAGAGAATATGCAAACTCAACACAGAACGCCCACCTTGCCCGAACCAGGATTCAAACTTGTCCCCTTCTAGCTGTGAGGCTGCAGCACGAACCGTTGCAGCACCTTGCAGCCCAGGGAGCAAATTGAATGGGTCAAACCAAGGTCTTTTGGATCTGTGTTAGTGTTTAATTAGAAGGCTGCGTGGATGTGGGGTGGCTAGCTCTGTACCTCACAGCATCAAGGTTCCTGCTTCAATTCTCTGGAATGACCAGGCATTAAACCTCTTCCACACTGCTGTGAACACACTCTCTCTCTCTCCCAGTGCTCCATGCTCATCTATACACATCCTCTCTCCTCCATGTGTCTCTAATCTTTAACATTTAATCTAGTTTATCCCTTTATACTGAGGTCAACACTCAAGAGCAAACACAAAAAACCTGTTTGTTATCTTTCAATGTGCATGAAAACCGTGCACATAACACTAAACAGTGTTGAGAGGAAGATTTATAATGGGACAATTTGTGTGGGTCATCTCTCATTTCTCTTCCAAATAAGTTTTGCAACATTTTTTTCCCCGGCAATTTCGCCCTGCCCATTTAGGTTTGTTTTAGCGATGATACTGCAATACCACATCCTCAATTAAGTCTGTGTGTAAGTTGATGAAATCCAAAGAAAGGATGGTAACTGCAAAAATGAGACCAAAGGCTTCATAAACTGTAATTTCCCCTGAGGAAATCTCTGAATAAGATGCTCCGTTGTCTTGAGTGAGAAAGCATTAAATCCCAGACTGGATTGAGCAGTAGGAGCAGGTTTCTAGCAACAGCAGGCAGTAAGCAGCATGTAGCCTGGAGACCTTGTTAGCCTCTCTCCTGTGATCAATGAAGAATGACAATGCCAGGGGCTACGCACAGTCCCATGGGTGCTGCACTCAGGCAACACGTGCCATGAGCTTCTACCTAATAAAAACAGATACCCTGTCAGAGATGAGCAGAAACACCGAGTGCTGCTCAGACATTCACATTAAAGCTTGAAGATAACATGTTCATGTCTTTAATTTTGATGTTAAACCGCAAAGATAAGATGTCAGGATACGTTGTCAAAAATCTAATGGGTGCCTCTACAAATCATTTAAAAGGAGGGAGGTTTATTACGCTGTACATACTCTGGAAGCCCTCAAAACATATGCCATCTATATTATTAATGTAATATATTAACACAGTCTTTCAGCATCTCTAAGGTAGGAAAGTTAAACCTTCATCCATTTCAGATAGAAAAGTAGAATTTTCTGTGCTAGCTTGCCTTCGAGCTGCAGTACAGGAGAGATGTGGCAGATGGAGTGATTAATATCATTTCATGTCAAGAAAAAAGACTTTCAAGTGATTTTATGTTTGAAAGGATGTAGATGAGGGTCCACAAAGTGCTGAGCCAAAAGATGTTATTTCTGCAAAAGCGCCCGGGTCGCATTTTGAGTTCAGTTATTTTTATACCCTCATCTTTCAAACTGTGTTTGAGCTGCTTCGGGTGCATGGGGTCAATTTTAAGAGGGATTCAGAGGGATAATGATTGCTTGATCCACATGCAACTTAACTAATTAAAAGAAGATTTTCTGCTTTTATTTGCATCACTGAGAAAATTGTTACTTATTTTTAATGTTTGGTTTAATAAAGGTTATGTTAAGGTTGCGATTGCTTCAGAAAAAGAGAAGAATTCGCTGAATAAACATCAAGTTCATGTTTTCACACAGATATGAAGCTCCGATAGTATTTTGAACCCCAAGTAAAATTAAATGTTTTAAATAAAATGTTCATGGGTTCCTGTTTAGAATGAAATCTAAAAAAAAATAATCAAGCCTTTAACCATGTGCACTGAGTCGTCATGCTTACATCGATGACATTTAACACATGTCAAATGTCCAGTGTGTTAGAAAAAAATAAGCTGAAGTTGTACACTTTGTATGTTTACACTAATGGACTCTGAAAATTTTGCATCTAGATGAGAATTTAAGTGCTTTGGATGGGGTCAGGACACGTGGGTCGCTGCAGAATCAAGCGTGTGTCATTATGACAAGCCAGGAAGCAGCAGTCTGAGAGACACAGGTTAATTAGTAGGATTCCTTGCCACTGTCGCACTGCACCAGCAACTAATTTAATGGCTTTATTACTGCAGCTTTCTGCCTAATTAAATTGCTCTAATCTTATTTGCAAAGTATTTCAAGGTGTAAGTTCAAGGTGCTCCCATGAACTTGGAGTTTGTCGCAGAGGTGACGTAGCAAATGTTGATACTCAGAAGCTGATCTTGTGTGTGACTCTCTGGAAGCAGAAATCATATGTGAGAACTTAACATTAACTGAAATCCAATCGTAATTCTTTGACAGGTTAAAGTTACCACTAATGCCCTCACAGGTAGACAACAGGAAGTAAATACGTGTCAGAGAGAAGTGCTTAAGAGACAACAGTCAAGCAGTTCAGCTGACAAACGCTCAACTAGACGGAGCAAAATTAAAAGCAACCAGTGACAGTGTTTATCCCTCTGGCAGTAAGCAGCACTGCTCCGTTGCTGAGAGATGGTTCAGTTGGTTGACTCCTCCTGCAAGTGGTGACAGAAGCGCCTGTCAGACAGACCATCACTCACTGTAATGGTGTCACCAGCTGAACTGTGCTGCTGCTTGCAGCTCGCAGAAAGCAGATCTGCATTACATACCCAAGAGATCTGAATGCATGCAGGAAACAAGCATCAGAGGAACAGGCTGAAATACTGACAGGCTGTTATTCAGTGCAGTTGATTAGCATAGCTTGGATGGGATGATGAGATTTTTTTCACATTTCAGTTCAAGAAGAGAAGATAAAGAAATTAACAACTCCTCACTTTAATGTCAAGCTCTTACCCTGAGTAATATAGGGATTTTAGAGGATTATCATTCATTTTTAGCATTGCCTCAGCGCCTAACTTAAAAATATGCTAATAAAAACTCCTGGTATGTCACCAACAATATGTATGAACTTCTATTTAAAATGACTCGAAACGTGATCATCATGGGTTGTGTTTTAAAAGTTGCATGTGCAATTTGATCTTGCATGCCACAAAAAATCAAACAAACAAACAAACAAAGGCAACAAAGGCGCAGCTGTTAGTGCTCTTGCTTCACAGCAAGAAGGTCGCCAGTTCGAATCCCGGTTCGGGCATGGTGTGCCTTTCTGTGTGGAGTTTGCATGTTCTCCCCGTGCATGCGTGGGTTCTCTCCGGGTACTCCGGCTTCCTCCCACAGTCCAAAAAACATGCTCACTAGGTCAATTGGAGATTCTAAATTGCCCGTAGGTGTGAGTGTGTGCGTGAATGGTTGTCTGTGTCTCTGTGTCAGCCCTGCGATTGACTGGCGTCCAGTCCAGGGTGTACCCCGCCTCTCGCCCTCAGCCAGCTGGGATAGGCTCCAGCCACCCGCGACCCTGAACAGGAGAAGCGGTATAGAAAATGGATGGATGGATGGATGGATTTTCCCCTCAAATCAAAAAAATTAAAATTGACTTTTAGTTGATAAGTCTAAATATTTTGGAGGTTCTTACACTCTTACACAACATGAATAACAAACGATGATTTCTTTTTCTTTTTTATTGTCCTCAGTGTCATTTGAAAGAAGTCAAGTGAATCCATCCTGTTGTTCTATAACCTTCACTCACAGCTCCTTTCTATTTTCATGTCCCTCAGTGCAGATGGCTTCACCACAAAGCCTGATTTGGTTTGAATGTGGACTGATGTCAGATTGGCAATGGAGGTGGTGTCAGCTGGACAATGATAAAATAGCAAACGACTTGTCACGAAAAGCATTCATTGTTGGTATCAGGGTAATTTATTGTGCGGCTGAAGAGAAGCTTTGACATGCCCTTCTGGGGACATTGCCATTCACACTGATAGGATTGGCAACAAACTGCGACAGGTTTCACTGCTGACAGACACACAGTGAAACACTTGAGACAGCCGGAACCGCCTCAAGTCACCTGGATCCTGTTTACTGCGAGGCTGTCTTCTTTTCATGTGAACAAATAACACAGACATCGCTACTCAAGCACACAGATACACAAAGAAACATACAGGCCGAGGCTGAAACTCACACACACACACACACACACACACACACACACACACACACACACACACACACACACACACACACACACACACACACACACACACACACACACACACACACACACGTGATTTATGTCTCCACTCACAACCTGTAATTCTGTATATGTTGGTAAAAGTACAGTTTGAACTCAGTTGCCATTTCGAGGCTTCTGACAAGTGTTTTTATACTACATGTTGCATTTACTTTTTCACAAACACATTCATACTGATGGTAGCGACTGCTGTACAAAATGCCAAGCAGCCCATTTGCTATCAAAGACATCACAATAACACACATTTACACATCAAAGCCTATGTTTCCTGGAGCAATCTGAGGTTCAGGTTCAGCTTCTTGCCCAAGGAAAATTCAACATGTTGAAAAGATCTCTATACTTGTTTGTTGTTTGGAAACAGTTTTCTTTTTTTTAAAAAAAAATACATGATTTAAATTACACAGTATCTTTTGTGTATTAACAAATGTCTGTCCAAAATGATACTCTGAGATTCTGCTTTGATGGTGTACAGAGCTTCTGTAACCTGACCCAATGTTTTATAGACCAGGGGTTCCCAAACTTTACCATGCCAAGGCCCCCCCACAACATTAACTCCTGGCCAGAACCCCCCTGGTGAACCAACAGATTTTTTTTGGCATGTGTTATGAGGCTAAAAATGATGCTTTCGGTCTCTACCAGGTGTTTTTGTATCAAATGACTCTAAAGTTTGAAGGTTTAAAGCCATACTTTATGTATGCTGCCTCATATTTTTGAGTTTTTGTTGGCCATGAGTTCTTAGTTTTTTTTGCAGCAGCAGAATCCTCCACGGCAGGGCTGCTGGACTGCTCCTTCAGTCTTTTTCCTGTCGAAAACTTTTCCATTTTGTGCTAGCTAGCAGCCTAAAAACCACTGTTATAGACTAACTCCCTAAAGCCTGATATTCATCATTCCTTTTTGCTTTTATTGGAGACAGAGATGACCATATTTGGCCAAGGGAGTGGCGCCAAAAGGCTAGGATATCAAGGTTCAAGGGGGCCATTTCTATATACTTAAATACACACATACATACATACATACATACATACATACATACATACATACATACATACATACATACATACATACATACATACATACATACAGGGTGTAACGGTACACAAAAATTTTGGTTTGGTATAGTTACCAGTTTTGAAGCTTCGGTTTTCAGTACAGCAAATGCAACACAAATGGAAACATGCCATTCTTTGTGGATTGTGTGGGAACACGTTAAAGCACTTTTGTTTCGCATATATCGTATTTTCCAGGGTATAAGTTGCATTAGTCAAAAAATGCAACGTGAAGAGGGAGAAAAAACATATTTAAGTCACACTGGATCTTAAGTTCATTTATCTAGAATGATTTGTTTACAGTATGTCTCGAGAGAATTATTTAAGTATAACTTTGATAAGTAAGTATTTTAATATCAGGGGGTTTAAATATCTTTCCTAAAGCACCTCATATCTTTGACCACAGTTAAGTTTATTTCTCTCCCCTCATGTAGCTCCCATCACTCACTGCCCTCTCCACCTCTCCCCCTCCTCCCCTGCTCTACTGTGAGTGCTGCCGGTGAGACCGGTGCAGTGTGAGCTTAAATGAGCTCCATCTAATAAACGTCCTCATTTTTAAAAAGTTGCGGGAGTTTTGACACAAGTTTGTGACTCAAATCCAGGAAAACTGTCTGCAGCAGAAAGCGAAAAGGAATTGAGGGATCAGGCGCAAAACACCGGGAGCTGTCAGGCTGTCCAAGCTGGTGATGCAGAGCCTCCGTCAGTGCGCAGAGCCGTCGGGGCCGTGGAAATATTTCCTCATCAACATTCCTCATGTATGAATAAGCAATTTTTTCCATAAAAGTATCCAATAGCCCCTCATTTATTTCATATATAACTTACACCTGACTATAAGTTGCAGGACCAGCTAAACTATGAAAGAAGTGTGACTTACAGCCTGGAAAATACAGCACTCGATTCATGTGCGTACCAGACCGAAGGCCCTGTACAGAAATGTTCCAGTCCGAGTACGTTTTCAGTTACACCCCTGATACATACTTAAAGAGCACATGCTGACAAGCTTTTTTGCAAACAGCTTCAGTTTGGAGCTTGAAGGTGAGTTTGTCATCAATGATGATCCCCAGATACTTATACTGGTGCTCCACCTCAACAGCCTGGTTGTTAGTACAAAAAAAAAAAAAAAAAAGGGAAATAAAAGAAGATTTTCTTTAGTCTTAAGGACATTAGTTTCCAGAAAGGATGACCTGCACCAGTGCTCAGGAGGGAAACAATGACAGAGTCATCTGCGAACTTGAGGATGTGCTCGTTCTCATGTCTGCTTTGACACTCATTGTTGTAAAGTACAAATAGAAAGGAAGAAAGGACACATCCCTGGGGTGATCCATTAGAGGAATGAAGAACATCTGATACGATGCCTTTTACTCTCACACACTGGGACCTTCTTGTTAAAAACTCCATCAGCCAGCATATGAGACAACTATCAATGCTGTAGATGGTCTTGAGCCAGTCTGCTAAAATGTGTGGTTGTATGTAATTAAAAGCTGTGGCGAAATCAATAAAAACTAGGTGTGTGAGGGTCTTAGCCCCCTCAGGGTGTGCCAGGACTGTATTCATCAAAGTGCTTGTTGTGTCCTCAACACTCCTGCCTGACCTATATGTAAATTGCAGTGGATCTAAATTGGCTTCCACAGCTTTTAAAAGTGAGTCCTTTACAATTTTCTCAAATGACTTAATTACAAGAGAGGTAAGTGCTATAGGTCTAAAGTCACTGAGTGCTTTGGGAAAAGGGTTGTCTTCTGACTCTTATCATGCTGGAGAGACATGTCCATCACCTCAAACAGACCCGGGACCTCCATTTACAAAGATGACATTAAGCTGGAGAACACTTCATAACCAGTGAGTGCAGCCCTCCACTTGTTGGCAAATGATACTTGGTTAGTCAACTGCATTGATCTGACCCCGTTTTGTAAAGAATAGACCCTTTTCCTAATTGTAAACAGAAAGCAAGTCTGCTAGAGTTTACTTGCTGTGGGGAATGGTTTACAATAATTGGTCATTTTAGAGTTTATCATCTTAAAATATATATTTATGGTACCATTACTCTGGTACAACTGCAGACAAATCCCTGTCCAGATTGCTTTATCTATAGCCCTTGTTTACTCATGCTACAACTAATGCTGCATCTTAAGGATCAATTGTTAATCTCACTATAATACTTCAACATGTTTATCCCTTTCCTAACCCATTCCCACATCTCTACCACACAGTTTCACTATAAACTTTCTATTGATGCCCACAGTGTGAGTAGAGGGACACGGGCACACATCAACAACAGTGTGAACACACCCTTGCATAGCCTACATCTTATCCTGCTAAACAAACACATAGTCGCATACAGACACAAACTGGAGCTTTTTTAAAGACAGAGGAGAAGCCTCTTAAGTTCCAGCACATTGCATTGGCAATGAGACCAGCGGGCAATCATCACCCATCTCCGCAAGTGAAATGAGCCCAAAATTGTGAGGAAAAGAAGGCCGTTTTGACAGGCAGGGTACAAATACAAGGCGATAGAATCTCAATGAGGCCTGAAAGAGGGAATGCATAAATAGATTAGATTGAAGGGACTGGCGCCACACAGAAAGCAAATCTAATTATGAGGCGGCTGTGTCTCCTGATTTTCCAATAGAGGGAAGCTCATCTCTACCCAGCGGAACCTGCTGGATCCAGTCAGACAACACAAGCTAGCGATGGAGAAAGAGAGACAGCAAAATTAGGATGAATATATTGCATTGTCAAATAGAGAGAATTTCACAGTTAGCAGCACACAGCCAGGTGCTAGAGTCATTTTAAAACTGTAATAAAAATGGCAGATGTTCAGGCTATTCTGACTCCTCTTGTAATCTTGAGAAGTCTGCATGGAAAAAAACAACATGGCCAATTAAGATTAGTGTGATACTATGGTCTGTTGTTGCTAAAAAAAATGGACAAAATGAGTCCATTCAGCTCCAGCACCTGTAAACACAACTTCACCTCTCAGTGATGAGGCCCCCACTTGGGTTGGGTCCACAGTAAGTGAGTTAATGGATCCTGCACTGTCTTCATGCCATCGCCAAAGCACAGTTATCAAGATAGACACTATTTTCTTAATTTAGCCAAATACAGCCTGATTGGGATGTTTCAGCTCCAAATGAAAAGTCGCCTCACTGCAGGGAGCTAGAAATATATTACAATTTATTTTAGTGCTGGATATTACAATTAAAATTCATTTTTCAGTAATTATAGTGAATCAAATTAAACACAGAGCTGCTCCTCCAAGGGAAGTATAATGCATGTATGTAATTGAAATATTCCAGCCTCATAATGGCTCACACAATTAAATATGCATTAGCAGAGCAGTGTCCCGATCAGTCATAGACAGAATGAAGTGTTTCACTGTCGACAGCCACAGCCGCTCTTCATTAGCTTTAGCATGAAACTTGTTCAGGGGCCAAATGAAAATCTGCTTAAAGGCCACTGCTTTTAGACACTGTTCGTCATAATGCGTTTGCTAATTACAAATACTGTTGCTAGAAGCAGAAACAAAACATGCAAATGGCACAGTAAATGCATGGAATAACTCTAGTGGCCAGGGCTATTATGTGTTTTCCTTGGGTTTTTTATTTATTTATTTATTTATTTTGTGAACCCATTCGTGCTGCAGCAGGGAGCCGAACAAACCACAACACAAAAGGGGGCTTTTTCAAGCTTTACCTGAAAAATAGCAAAAAGAAAAAAAAAACCCCACCAACAAGTCAATCAGAGGGAGGCTAAATAGAATTAAAACACAGGTTAACTCGATTTGTTTGAAATAACATTGTTCAAGGTGCTTATTAGCTTTGCAAGTTCAGAACCAGAGTCTCCTGGTGCAGTGTTGCATGACCCCCCTGCAGCAACTAACTTCCCTTTAGCGATTTGAATTATGGAAGAGAAACACACACACACACACACACACACACACACACACACACACACACACACACACACACACACACACACACACACACACACACACACACACACACAGTCACACACACACACACACACACACACACACACATATTCCACAAAGGAATAATCACAGAGCGCTTATATTAACTCCTGCTTGATACTTGAAGGGTATCATATATAATTCACTGAGAGACAAAGGAGGGGAGAATGAAAAATTGATTTGTGGAATAGGCTTTAGATTTAGTCTGTCCTCTCCCAACATTTGCCTTTTTGTGTGGAGTAGATCAAAGAAGCAAACAACAAAACTTTTTTTTTTTTTTTTTATTTAAATTAAATAGCGTGCAGCCGCTGTGGTCAGAGAGTTAGCCAAACTTTGTAATGTTCAGCTGGACACATCCATCACAGTATTTCTCATTAATGCTACACCAGTTAGCTTCAAACGCTCCATGTGTCATGAGGCATCTCCACCACTTTTTGTCCTCACCCATCTTGGTCAGCTGAAATTTTTCACGTGACCTTTGACCTCTCTTCTCCTTTCCACAACTGTCCCCAGATGGAAAATTTGGGCCGTGTGCTCAGCCACGACCTCCAACACGCTCCCTGCACATGCTCCCACAAGTGCTGTCTGCGATGATAGAGTGGCTAGCTGGGAGGTGTAGTCCGGTCACCCAGGGTGCCACATGTCCGCCGGGGTGTGTGAGTGATCGGTGGCTCCAAGGTCTGCCAGGCAGCAGGTGGAGTCAGTGACTTTGTTGTTTGGTCAGCACTGCAGCGCTGACCTTCAAACTAGTGCTATCATTCAAATTAGCCCCCAAACTCAGCGCTCATAAATACTTCTCCTGTCATCATTAGCTTCTCAAGGCCAAAATACATACAACAAATCAACACCAGAAACTGTATGAGGATCAAAAGAAAAGATAATGCCTTTGTTAGTTAGCCTCTTTACACATATCTGATGTCGTTTTGGTTTACCCTTTCCAGCATGGGCTCAGATATCTAAATTCACACAATGCCTTAGCACTGTATTAAAACCAATCAACTATTGAAAGTCCGTCAGCTTTCCTACTGATATCAACAAGTGTTTTGACATTTAAACCTATATTCATCACAGAACCCATCAATACAGCGCCAAGGATCTGCTTTTGTTTACAGAAATAGCTTGCATGTTTCTGTCTGTGGTAATAACTTTGATAGTAGTTTTGTCTGACTTATTATGTCTCAGTGGAGTAATTTTTCACCACGGTATAGGGAGCTGTAAACACTGATTTCACACACACTGTGTCTCAGCATGAGTCCACACTCCCAAGAACTTTTCTGTGTTGTTTTTTTTATTATTACTATTATATCTGCAGCATTTATGCAGCATGAGATGTGAATGAAATTGCTCCAGAAACTAAAAGAGAAACTTAGAAGGATAAAGTCTCACTTAATTCAAGTATTAATTATGCTAAGCCCTCAAGCAAGGCTCTCAAACCTGTTTATGTTGAGGTTTAAGACTGATTTTCTCATTATCTCTGCAGATGTTGATTCATTTGCTGCAGCTATATAATTCCCAGGCCTACATGCTGGAAAAGCATGCATGGCCAGCAAACCATCCCTGCACAAATAAAAAAAGAGCAAAAGAACGTTATCCTCGATCAAGGATAAGTCAAGACGCTTGGCCCCCTCCTCCATAGCCCAGTGCTTAAATCCAACACCAGCTCGCCAAATAAGCCTTGAGCCTGCACGCTATTTCCCTGAGCCATAGACCTTGACCCCAAGCCCCAAAGGCCCAAACACATCGGCTCTGGCCGGGTATCATGACTGCTGCTGCGGAGGCCCAGGCAGATAAGACATGATGAATGCAGATTGTTTGCTGTGTGACAGACTCATTCGTTTACAGTCGGATGGAGCCTTCAGCAGGAGCAGCAGCATGCATCCCTGAGTCTGAGAGGGACTTATGAAGGGGGAAGGAAACAGAAAGGAAAGAAAGTGAGGACAACACAATGGAAAGAATAGAAACAGTTACTGAGAATAAGCCTCAGGAAATCTGCATTTAGAAAGCAGAACATGCACTTTAAACCTCAAAAATAAGATTCTGTTAAGCAGTCACATTTTATGTGCAATTGAACCTACGTCTCTGAGGAAAAATGCATTTTTTTCAAGATTGTCTGGGTGTGGCAGAACACATTTTGATTGACATCTGCCCCACATCTAAGCTCCGCAATTACATGTGTCAGTCAGTTTAGTGCGGACTGGAACTGTATTAGATTCCTGACTTACAATAAATGAAAGAAGCACAAATCATTTAAAAATATCAGACTTTAATCAGTCACTAAAATGTGTAGAGAAATAGACAAAAAAAATCTGAAAACATCAACTGCAAAACAATGGCCACATCAGTTTCTTACAGCTAAAACATTATGCTGTAAGTGCCCTGAAGCCCTGATAAAGGCCAATGATTTTCTCTTTTCAGTTATGAACAAGCCTTGCATTGAAGCTTTTTTGCTTAACTACATTAACTAGAGATACTAGCCCTTGTTACCTTTCTTGTTTTTTTTTTACATAATGTTATGAACACGAAAACATGACTTCATAAATGAAAATTCACTTAACATAAAACTACATGGCATTGTATCCAGTTTTACCTGAAAACACTACGGAAAGACTGAGTTGTATCCTATCAGGATACAATCCTGTTTACCGAGAGTACAGCACTAGTAAAGCTTATATAACAGCTGCCCTGCCACTGGTGAAAATTCAGGAAGTGGGTCACTTTAAATTTCAATAAATGACCCAAGCACAAAATTACTGAGAGATACCCAAAGTAACCAAAACAGACAGTAATATTCTTAGTTAATGTTACGTCCAGGAGACAACACAAGGCAATCAATCAATCAATCTTTATTTATATAGCGCCAATTCATAACAAACGTTATCTCAAGACGCTTTCCAAGCGTTAACAGGTCTAGACCCGTAAATGATAATAAAATTTTATTAACAGAGACCCAACATCAAGACAAGATAAGAAGTCTTATCTCATCTTAACCCACCATGAGTACAGCACTTTGCAATATTTAGCAAGTTACAATGGCAAGGAAAAACTTCCCTTTAACAGGCAGAAACCTCAGACAGAACCAGACTCATGTTAGACAGACATCTGCCTCGACTGTGTTGGGATTGGGAAGGCAAATTGATGAATTCACTCTTTTAGCATATGAACATTGTAATATCATCATCATCATCATCATCATCATCATCATGTAAAGAGATTACCATCATTATCAATGATAAATGTATGCGTGATACACCACCATCACCTTGTGGAAGAAAAAAAAACAAGCCAAAAAAATTGCATCAATGGGTAATGACATATCGCACTACTTAAAAAAAAAATCCAGTGAACCAAGTTGCCTTGAAAAAATAAGAACCTGCTAACCACTTTCCCACCGTGCAGCCATTAGAATAAGTAATGAAACTGTATTAAAATACACTCTTCAGTCTACTTAGACCTTTAATTTAAACACATTAAATAAAGGGTTAAAAAGAAGAAGTCACAAAGTTAAGCTTTTTCCAGTGTTTCTCTTTTTAAGTTAAAAAAGACTAAAGATTTAAAAATTGGATTGAGTCAATTGACAGTGATGACCATAATCAAATATGCATTTCAAAAATGCAGGTATATTTAAGTAACACATTAAAACTTAATTATAAATACATGATTTTAAATCCAGGCTTACAGTGTTGTGTTTTACTTTGAAGACGTGTATATTCATGTTAGTAAATTAGAACTGGTTCTTAAACAATTTTACCTGGTAGGTCATGAATGAATGAAGGAATGTGGCTGATGGTGTCAGTACAATCTGCTTCTACAGTCTATGCCCAAAATCCAAACCAACAGTCAAAACCAGGCGACTGCAAATGACCATCAGCGTCTGAGGCTGTCGACATTGCCCTCAGATGATGTTTATGCTGGGTGTAAGCAGTCAAACAGCTGCCTTGTGACTTTTCTTTCAGATGGTTAAATGAACTGTTTCCCCAAGAAATGTTTAGATTTCGATCAGGGCTAAAACCCCATGGTTGAAAAGGCTTCTGGAAACTTATGAGGCAATATTTTAATTTAGACTTCTTTTTATTACTCCTAGATGCTTTTGTTCATAAAAGCATGAAAACTTAATGAGATCTTGGATTTGGGGAGATCTCCTCTGGGATTAGTTATCTTGGATTTGGGCTGCTTCAAAGGTGCAGATGTAAATGAAGATATGATAGTCAGTTTTGAATGAGGAAACTCCAAGTGAGAGGAAATAACTCTACAAAGGGCACTGTGACACAGAAATACTAAGGCTGCATTAAATCAGAAAGGTATAGAGACAAAGTGACTGGAGCAAAAGAGATTAAATAAAAAAAGGACTTGAAAACATGGTGAAAGAAAACAAAAAGAGGTACAGATGGAGAAGATGTGTTCAACCCAGTTTTCTGTTTCTAGTCTGGTGGTTTTTATCTCGTGGCTGAGGGATTTATGCCTCTCCCCTAAACATAGACAAACGCCCATTTGATGCTCTCCATGGCAACTGAATGTGGTGATTAATTTTAGGGTTGCAGTTTGGACAACACTTCAGTTATTAAATACCCTGACAGCTCATGCAGTGCCTCTCTGAACAGACTAAGAGATGTTTTAAATATGTAGCCTGGAGATAATTGACATAACAGCTCTACCATGCAAACTGTAAGTTTCAAATTTCCAAAGATTGCTTATATGTTGATTAACAACCCAGAGATTCGTAAATCTTTCTGGGTTTCACATTTAGAGACAACAACATTTAAGATGCCTTAGAATTCTGTGAAATATAAAGGGAGTCACTTGAGCTCAAACCAGAGATTTATGATAATTTTGTAGTTCTCTTAAACTCCACATAGCTTTTTGATCGATTTGGGACAATCACAGTTTGATTGTTTGTTTTTCACTTTAATTTTTTTTTTTTTGTCTTAACCCACAGCTTATGAGACTCCCATGCCTTTTCTCTCACTACTTTTGTCTCTTCCCTGTTTTCACACTGTAAATGAATTAACATTAAGTTAATGAGATGTCTTCAGTGTATTAATTAAAGTTAGTCCTCTGAATCTGTAATTAAAGCTGCATCCTTTGCAACATCATGCTATTGTCAAGTAACAGGCTGCAGTCATGGAGTATTGGCCAATCAGAATCTAGTATTGAACACAGCTTATACCTAACTTTTTAAGTTTATCTTCTGGCTTTGTAAGATGCTTGATTCTGATTGGTCAAACCCCCTTTGCAACCCTGCAAAGTTATTTGACTTTCACCAACATGAGCAATGAGGTAGACTGATCAGACACTCTGTCAGATCACTCTGTGGTAAAGAGTTGTGGCACATTGAGCTTTGGCAGTCTGTAAGAGCATAGTCCGTGAGTCAAGGTAAAACCGTTTGCTTCCGTTAGCATCATGTTGGTAAACAATGTGTCCAAAATGATGTCAATTTTAGTTAGCATGCTAATTTTGCTGACCAAACCACAACATGAATACTTCTATGCTGGATCCCATCCAGCAATCAGAACAACTATAAAACACCAGTCTGCTACAAATAAACTTAAACCATAAGAGGTGGTGATGAAAGCAGCAGTTTGCAGCAACATTGGCCACGTTTTTAAAAGTGTGTCAGCTCTGGATCTCAGAGAATAAGGAGAGCTGAATGAGGATAGTTTAATGTTAACTCAAACGCAGATAGGAGTCCATCGTTGTGGATTCACTTGAGCTACTGAAAAGCTGTCTTCTACAATTCTACAATTTCATTTAGCAGATGCTTTTGTCCAAAGCGACGTACAACACAAGCAAGAATTTAGACTGGAGGAATACACCTTGCAACAAAGTGCTTTGAGTTTGTTTAGCCACAGGTGCTTCTTGCTGAAAACTTTTTAATGCATCTCTTTCTCTCTGATGTCTTGAAGCTTCTCATCTCAGGGGCGTTCAAATGTTTCTGTCAACAGCTGTTTCCAAAGTGAAATAAAACTTTAAATATAAACTTTTGAGTTAACGTGCTAGATGTCTTCATAGAGCCCAGGTGAAAAGAGAAACTAACACATCTACTCTTTGTGACAAGTTATTGTCTACAGTAAGTTGTAAAAGTTCTCCAGAATTAGTCCAAACTAATTCTTGAATCAGAGTGGTTTAACTACAGATTCATTTCAGTGCATGGAATAATAAAACACATCCCTGAGGTTCAGACAAAAATATGAGGTTAGGCTCTGGTTAAATTTGTGTGTTATTTTCATTGTTTTATGGCTTTGTGCGGGCACTAGAGACAGTAAATAACAGATAGAGCTTTACAATCGCACACTCAGACACATGCACACACGGTGTTGTTTCATCCTGTCAGCGCTGGAGTTTTACAGTGACCTTGTGTTGCCTGTGCTAGTACCTCTGAAGCTGGCTCAGCTCTTGATCAGCCCCACCATTTATACTCTGTGACTTTTACAGTGACAGCGAGCAGTAATAGTCCTACCTTGAACAGGCAATGCAAAGGGGCCTCAGCAACACTGTCAGGCCCTTTCAATCAGGATAAATGTGATGTGTATTAGGGATGTGCCATAACATACCGTCTACAATAATACTGGTATACATTTTTTTATGATAAGAATTTGACATATCGCGATATTTACTTTATTTTAGATGATGTATGACATTCAGTACTGCACTCCACCCCACTCACCATTGCAGCGACCACAGTGACAATTCGTACAACTTGGAGATGGTTTATATTCAAAGTGTCAGATCATCAGCAGCAAAATGTGTTCTGTAATGAATGTCTGAAACCTGTTGTCTAAATGTTGTTGCATTTGGTGCAGGATGAAACAGTAAAAACTGGCAATTCTGTGGAAAGTGCTAGCAAGCCAAAAGTGCCAACAAGGAGGAAAAAAACCCAAAACAACCCAGTATCATGACAAAGTGGACCAGCGTGTCCATTACACGTTTTGTCATGATACCGGGTTGGTTTTGGTTTAAGCAGGGGAACCTGTCTGGCTCTGCAGGATTTCAATCCATGATGACGTGTTGCTCACCATAACCTTTGTGACTGTGGTCCCAGTTCTCTTCAGATCATTGACTGGGTTCCTCTGTGTAGTTCTGGGCTGATCCTCACTGTTCTCAAGATCATTTGTACCCCATGAGATGAGATCTTGCATGGAGCCCCAGGCTGAGGAAGATTGTTAGTGACCTTGTATGTCTTCCATTTCATAATAATTGTGAAAACAGTTGATTTTTTCTCACCAAGCTGCTTGACTATTGTTCTATAGCTCATCCCAGCCTTGTGCTCTCTGCAATTTTGTCTCTGGTGTCTTTAGAGAGCTCTCTGGCCTTGGCTATCGTGGAGGTTGGAGTCTGACACCATCCTCTGGTATATATATATATACGGATAACTAATTCAAACAGCTGCCACTACAGGCAACGAGTGGAGGTTAGCAGAGCTTCTTAAAGAAGGACTTACAAGTGTGGGAAAGCCAGAATTCCAGCTTATTTGTAAGTGTCCAAATATTTATTTTTTACAAGGATTTAAAAATAAATTGTTAAAAATCATCCCATGTGATTTCCTGGATTTTTTTTTCCCACATTCTGTCTCACAGTTCAAGTGTACCTATGATGAAAATTACAGACCTTTTTCATCTTTTTAAGTGGGACAACTTGCACAATCGATGGATGTCCCAATACTTTTTTCCCCACTGTAGTTGTCAACTTCTTCACATGCAGAAATAAATCAGTAACGTAACGTCGCTGGGGAGGAGCTGCAGAGTTCAAAAACACATGCTGATGTTCAACTAGTTTTGTGGCTTGAAGTAACAAAAAGAAGTACTTCTAACAGACTGACGTGGCTGCTTCCGAACCACAGCTTCAGCCTGGCTCACATTCAAAGATTTTTACATTTTTAACAGACGTTGAAAATGTGCTGATCTCACACATGACTGCGAATAATGACAGTTTTAATAGTTTTGTCCTCAAAGTGTATGGAGCCTCCAATGACCAACGAAGCAGAATCCTGACACTAAAAAGTGAAAATCTAGCAAAATCTCTTGTAATCAAATGTGACTTTAGGATAATCAACAATGGGGAAGAAGCTGAGTTTGCCACCTGGTTCATCACCTGCTGTGGTGATTTCTGTCTGTTTTACAGGACAGAACTTTTAAACACTCATGTTGCTACCAAAACACATTTATTGTTTTCTTCAGTCAGTTTGTTTTCTGAATGGCCATCATGTCACTCCACGTGACGATCCACAGGGTATGTATTGTAGGGTATGTATATCCTGTAAAATCAGGACTTTGAAGGTCAGAATCCACCCAATTATCATGTATAGTGTACTCCACTTTACATCATATACATTTAGTTCATCTCGCACATGGACGCGCGCAC
This sequence comes from Labroides dimidiatus, assembly GCA_030710495.1. Lineage (NCBI taxonomy): Eukaryota > Metazoa > Chordata > Actinopteri > Labriformes > Labridae > Labroides > Labroides dimidiatus. The sequence goes on from CM061158.1 coordinate 17,610,472, forward strand.
GCACACACACACACACACACACACACACACACACACACACACACACACACACAAAGAAATGAGCACTGTCTTACAGCTTCACCTCAGTTGTCTTTGCAGGAGTGCTGCTGCAAATATATGTAACACGTTTCATCCACTCACCCCCCCCCCCCCCCCCACCCCCACCCCCACTCTCTCTCTCTCTCTCTCTCTCTGTGTGTGTGTGTGTGTGTGTGTGTGTGTGTGTGTGTGTGTGTGTGTGTGTGTGTGTGTGTGTGTGTGTGTGTGTGTGTGTGTGTGTGTATGGGAATAAGTGTAGCTTTTGACTCTATTATTGCAGAGAAATGAAAGTGATTTCTCATAGTCTGAGGGGTTTCCTGCGTTTTATGTCATAGCCTTGAGAGGAGTGGAACATGAAAGGGAAAAAAAGCACAAGTTCAGCTGGAGTGTGTGGGATAAATCTGCTGTTACGTCCAGGGAAAACTTTGTTAATGCTCATCTTTTCCTCTATGCCTTGTTAGTAACATACTTTCTGTCAAAGCTGTAACATTTTTGCAGTGTTTTTATCCAGAACATGGTGATTAAATGTGTTAAGGTGACTTGTACTGCCACTGGAGTCTAATTAACATCCTAAATCATAGCTTTTCCTGGAAGTTACTATCTTCAAGTGAGAAATTTGGCTGCTGGCTGCATAATTAGCTTCAGAAGTTTTTCTATTTGCATCTACCTTGAATTATTTTTTTTCTGTCAGCTTCTTTGAGTTCTAATAAAGTGGGAGCTTCATAGTAGTTTGGGGATCGGATAGCTTACCATTGCAGTTTTCAGTTGCTTTGGTTCTGTTCTTTGTCGGTAAAATCTGTCATTTCAGCATAACAGGGAAAACATTTGTCATTATTTGTTATGGTTTACAAATATTTTTTTTTTGTAATTGTGGCAAATAATGGAGCACAAATGTGTACAAACTGAACAATGATTGTTTCTGTCTAAATGTTGAAATGCCATCCGTCAATAACCATTGATTTGTGTGACGTTGAGTCTGATGTTGTCTGCTAAACTGATAAATTAATCGTCAGGTGTATCTTCTATTTCTGTCAACCAGTCAGGGTCTGGGAGGCCAACACCTTTCAGTTTTCAGAAAGCTAAACGGAGTTCCTGTCTTCGCTCTCTCCCTGTCTTTAGTCCTTCATGTCACACTATTTGCCGCTAATACAAGTCTTTATATGCCTGGTTCTGTCTGGTTCTGCCCAAAGTTTCAGCTTGTGAAAAGAAGTTTTTCATCAATGACTGTAGCTGTGTTCATCAATAAGTTTTTGGCTTAACAGCCTTTGCTTTGATTATATAAACATCCTTTACTGCTTAAACCGCTTTACTTTTTGTATTGTTGCAACTAAGAAGCAACATCTGGTGTTGTAACATGAAACCAATGCTGAAGTGAAACAAACTGCAGTTCCATGAATTTCCACCAAAATCCCAAGAAATTTCATTGACACCAATTTTAATAATTGCCCATCTCTGAAGCATTAACAAACATGTTTACAGTTTGGTACAAAAACCTCTTGAACAGCTCAGTGCAAATTTTTAATTCACCCATTTTGATTAAACTAATGCTGAGAGTTGTGCATAAATTTTTGAAAAAATAAGGATGAAGCTGATGTGACCCAACCTTTTAGCACCAGGCGACTAAAACACAGTCTCAGCCTCACCTCTGTATTTGTGCCCAAATGCATGCCTCTTTGTTTGGCTTTATAATGATTCTTAGGTAAGCCAACGAGACTACATCCATGTTTTATGCAGTCTATGGTCAGGACTAAGGCAGCCTAGCATCACCAATTAGCTTAAAATACCACTGCTATGACGCAGCAAAAATGATCAAAGAGAGCAACTGATTGAAAACAACAATCTAAAAACACCTCTTGGTTTTGTAGATGACACAGGACAATTCAGTTTGAGGGGCTTCACTGTTTTCACAGTTCAAAGATAAGCTTGGCTACCAAGAACCAGTTCCATTTTGAAGCTGGTTCCAAATTTCCAAGTTTTGAGGATTCCATAAGGCACGTGCTTTTCAGTTCGGCTTATCAGAATCAGAATCAGAATCAGAAATACTTTATTAATCCCAGAGGGAAATTCAGTGTGACCGTTGCTCTTACATAGTACAGGAGTAGGGAAATAAAATAAGTGATAAGATAAACAATAAGATAAGCAATAGAATAAAATACAAATAAGTGGTAAGTACCAGGAGCGATCAATAAGTAATAAGTACTAACAAGATAAATGAGATAGAAGAAACTATTTACATTGTGGGTAAGGCAGTGTATAATATTGTAGAACAGGTATTGCGCTTGTGATCTGTGTTAAACCGATGCTGCACTTAATGAACAGTAATAACAGATATTGCACATAAAATAACAGATATTGCACATAATAATGGATATTGCACATAAACAAAAAAGCAGGTATTGCACATTAAACCGGTATGTCAAAACAGCTATTCCAAGTTAACAGCTAATTATGAAGTGAGAGTCAAAGGGACGCGTTATGAAGCCTTATCAGTACCTTACAGTGACATGAATCTTTCAGCATTCAAAATTATGGCACATGTGAGGTAGCATGACAGCAAAACTGAAGTTTGATTATTGTATTATCTGATCTTGTGTGGGAGGAAGCACATTTAATAGATGAATCCTGAGAAACACCAGAAGTTGACAAGCCGCCATTACTGCAGTGGAAAAAGCCTTGTAACTAGGATACGTTTGAATGAGAGTGGTCAGAAGAACAAAACAGAAACTAAAGTATTTTTGTTTTATTGATGTAAAAAACAATGTCAGGGCGAACTGGGAGAACATGCACAGTTGAGACTTCCATTACAGAAGTGAAAAACCACAACTTTTGACAAAAAAGGGTGTTTTGAGCACAAGCCTTTACTTTGTGAGTCGTGCAACACACAAGTTGCACAATGTAAATTCATAACAAATTATTATCACATGCACAACATTATTCTATATATTTTATAGTAATTACTTATATATTAAAGGACCATCTATATTTGTCTTAATACCAGGTAGATACTCCTTCCTGTTCAGTGCCAAAGTTATTGATCTAGGTAAGCAGCACATGGCTGATTGAATATCCATGAGATAAACATAAAGTTGGAGCTTGTTAGCACCATCTGTTAGCATACCCAAGGTAATCCAGGCTCACAGCAGTAAAGACAGAACTTCGGCTGATGGAAGAGTAAACAACAAAAGGACTGCACTAAGCTATCAACAGACAGAGGACAACACTTGACTATTACTGAACCAGAGAACCCATTTTTTTCTTTCCACTGCAAGGCTAAAGCACAATGGCTAGCTGTTAGAGTTTAAGGTGAAAAGCAGTTTCACACATACACATATTTATAGACCGGTTCAAAAAAAGGCTGAGGTCTGAAACGCTAATTTCGCTATCAGCACACACTGTACGGGGGGGGGGGGGGGGTTCTAACTCAGCGGTTTATTAGATATAAGGATTATGAGTTTGTCCAATCAGAGGTTCAGCTCATGTGACGAATGGACGCCCTATAACTGTTAGACAGAAAGCTCAAAGTCTGCGTCATATCCAAGATGGCCGTGTCCAATGACTGGCTTCATTTGATTGCATCAGGAACAGACGGGTGACATCGCAGAGACTACGTCCATATTTTATTCAGTCTATGGTAAAGAGGTTGGGTTTTGTTTTTTATTCTTTAACTGGAATTTTGTACTGAAATAGTGTATGTGGCCCCAGCCTTGCTCTTGACATGATATTTTATAGATATTTGACATGAATAAAATCTTAAATCTGTGAAGTATAACTGAAGGCTTAGCCCTCTGGTTTTGTGGTTCTGTAACCTTTTAATACAAACATCTCTGCCTCTGTCACAGCCAACAGCTGATAGTAGACACCTCTATTCAACCAGCAGTAATGGCAGCCGCTCACGATGGCAAAGCACACAAATCAGATGTAGAATTGGTCTATAGGACACTGACTTCAACATGGCATGTTTTTGAGCAAAATGTTTTGATGTGATGCAGTCTTCTCTTCATAAAAATGCCCCACCACAGCCGAGTACTCTGTACTCTAGTCCAAAACACTGAGGTCTGTTCAGATTTATAAAGAGGTAAGCAAATCATGTCTACAAATATATTTTGGATGCATTTTTGTTAGATACGAGTTCGGAGAGCTCCCCTCCACTTCCTATGAGGAGTCTGTGTCATGCAGAAGGTCTTCTTACTACAGTGATGAACGTGGATATAGTGCAGGAAAGTCTCTGTGCAGTGATTAGATTTGTGGTGATTGGGTTACACATAATATTTGTTACTGCTGAGTCACCAGAATTTATGTTTGGAGAGGCATTTATGGGGTGTCTCATATTCTAATGTGTTTTATAATTTAGGTCAGCAGCTTTCCTTGACCTGTTCTATTGATAAAGTCATGTTTAATGGAGTAAGAAGGTCAACTCCATGCCACCACTGTTAACTTTTTAGAGCCTTAATGTCCCAACAATTAAGGCAGGCTAATTTTTGTTTTTGTACTATTCATTATTTCTTACCCTCTAAAAAAATCAGAATCAGAAATGCATAAGAACTTAAATCAACCAGATCTCCCTGTAGGATTTACTTGTTTGAGGTGCAGTTATAGTTCAGCCACAGCATCATATGTTTAAGAAATATCCCTCCCTAAACAGTTACTGTTGACATATTTTTGATGTACTGTAAAAGCTTCAATAAAAGCCCATCTCAATTAAAGACAGGGTCATTTTAAGTAGATGGGTGTGGCTTTAAGTTCTGACTAATAAAGGCATATCATTAGAATCCTGTATGCATTTAACAATATTTAAGGCTTTCTGTGCAACAGTGAAACACTGCAGGTCTCATTTACTGGTGCAATGGATGGGTGAATGAGACTTGCGATGTAAAGTGCTTTGAGTGGTCAGAAAGACCAGAAAAGTGCTATATAAGTACTGGTCCATTTACCATTACCATTAAACCATCAAAAACTGACTGAAGTATTTTCCTTTATGCATGAGCTGTTCTGGGAAGTTTATAGCATCAGTGCTAAAATCTTTAGAGATGCATCAAGAAATGTGCAAATTTAGTTGGGGAAACCTGTTATGCCCAGTGCGGCACACCTTCACTTAATGCAAAATGACTGCTGACTGTAAGTGAGAACTAACCGACTGCTTAATTGATATCCTTCTTTGCCCATATGTGGCTTGTTATCCCAGCAGCCTGCAATTATTGATAAATTACCATATCATCAATTTTAAAATCATCTCTCACTGGGTAACCAAAAAGAAGGATAATAATGGGCCACAATTTGTAAAATATTCTAGGAGAAGTCTCTCTTGGTCCAGCTCTGTCTGCGTCAGAGGGGGCGCACAACAGCAGCCGCTTCTTCTTCTCCCATTATCTGGAGGGCAGTCATACCCACTGGCTCTGGATCAACTGGGGAGTCAGACATTGTGAAGGACAATTGGCAAGTTGTGAAAATTTAATCAGGGCCATGAATTAATCAATAAAAGGGGAGGATAAATGAAGCAGTAGCATGCACCTAAATGATAGCAGGAGGAGGCCCTGTGGCCCACTGCTACACTTACTTCCTGAATAAATCATTTCCTGTGAAGGCCTGCAGAGCGAAAATACTCCCACAGTCCAAATCTTTTACCTTCTGAACGCCTCCTGCGTGAAACTCAAGGCTACAACGGAGAACAGGGAGCTGAGTCTGTATATCCACCTTTCATAACAAACTCACCCGGAATATTTATCACAAAGTCATTTCTTCAGGGAGTTAATTTGGGGAAAGCTTTGCATGTCAATGTCATGCAATTAAGCATTTTAACCCTGTGAATCTGATTGTGATGTACAGTAGCATGTTGGGACTTAATTGCTGGATTCTTATCTCACAAGGGAGCAAGCTGAATATTTTCCTGTCTATAAGCACTTCACTTCATGCTCTGTGTGCCTTGAGTATAATTACAGGCTTTACCTCTGTTTAATACATAAGAATAGAAATAAGAATAGAACCACAGGGGACTAATGGGTTTAAATAGTTTGCTGTTGGTATAATTACGCAGTTTGAAGAAATTGATTGCTAGCTTTCAAGGGAGATTGCTTTACTTTTGAGTACAGGCAGTAAGGGAGAATATCACAGTAAGTGTGAACAGTGGGCCTTGAGAAGCAAGAAGAAGAAACATCACCTTTTTTTTCCCTTATTTTAAGTTAACCTGTGAGCTGTTTGCTGAGTCTGAGGTCGACTGCTTCCCTGATGGGAAACACAAGAAGGCTCCATACTAGAAAAAGAGAATCATCCCACCTCTCCTCTCTTATATTCATTCACACATATTTGGGTTTACTTTTCTAGACAAGTGAATGTGAAATCGAAAATGTGAGGGCACCTGGCGTGATAATTGGTTACCCGAGCCACAGCCAGGATAAATTTGCAGGAACCAAGTCCACATTGAATTGAAAAGGCATGCTATTGGAAAGATGGTGGGAAAAAGCGACACTGAGAAAAAAGTTGGATTTAGACAAACAAGACAGACAGAGCCCTTTCACACATGCTCTGTACATCACAGGGTGCATTAAAGCTGACTGCTGTAACACAGCTCCTGGTACAGGCACTCATGACATCAAAATATCATGCAACGGTGAGAGCAGCTCCTTACTGGCAGGCCTCCCTGCATGGATATTCAACCCTCTACAGACAATCCAGAACACAGCAGCTCAGCTGGTCCTCACCCAGTTCAAAGCTGAAAACGGCAGTGTTTCACCGTTTATATCTCTACAGTCCAAGTTCAAAACCCTGTCTGCTTACAAAACATCAACAAAAATCCAACTATCTCATCCAGGTCTACGCTGCCTCTTTCTCTTTATGCTCTGAAAAGTGCTGCATACTCCTACCACAACAAGTCATTAACTCTGTTGTCCCTTCTGTTGAAGGTTGAATGATTAACAGCACTCCTGTCAACCTGCAGAGTCATTTTCAAGCTTTTAAACTCTGAGCAGGTCTTCAACCTATCACAGGCCCAACATGTAGCTACTGACAACCATTCATGTACCACACTACAAACAATTAAGGGTGACCTATCAGTCTGATAAGCATATTTTTGGACTGTGGGAGAGAAAGCCAGAATACCCAAAGAGAACCAATGCATGCACAGGAAGAACATGCAAACTCCACAAAGAAAGGCCCCTGTCCAGCAGGGAAAAATCAGGGACAGACCCTCTTGCCATGAGTCAACAGAACTAACTAATGCACCGCCGCGCAGGGGTTTAAATTGATTGGTCCCAAAGATGCTCCATGGCCACAGTGTGCAATTAACAAGGAGGAGCTAGCTAATGATTCTCTGAGACCATTTTAATTCTGGTCACATTAAAAGCAACTGCTGAAGTTCAGTGGCGACGCTGCAGAGGTACTTTGAAGGAAGCTCCAGGAACTGTGGTCTCAGAAGAAAGAAGACGTTCTGTCTGTGAATTAAAATATCCATGCAACCAAACTGTGCAACATTATGTGTCAATAAATTAAATTCCAGGAGCTTACACAAAATGATTTCATCATGAAGTTGAATCAGTAATGTGAAAAAGCAGCAGTGTGTTTAGTGCATTGCAACATTTTGTTGAAGGGGCTGTGAGGACTATCTGTTACAACATAATTTGGCTGGTATTGGGCGCACACTGTTGTGATGACATGACCCTTAACCATAGACTGTATAAAATATGGACATAGTCTCTGCAACATCACCCGTCTGTTCCTGATACAGTCAAATGAAGCCAATTCTTGGACAGGGCCATCTTGAATATGACGCCGATTTTGAGCTTCCTTTCTAACACCTATAGGACGCCCGTCAGTCACATGAGCTGAGCTGAGCCTCTGATTGGAACCTGGCTTTTTTGAACCTGGTTGTAAATATGCTTTTTAAAGTCTGTTTTTTGGCTTTATGTGTACGTGACTTCCGGTCTTTTTGCAGCCAGCCACTAGCAGATTTTCGATGAACAGCAACTTTTAGCACTTCCGCATAGGCTTCATTTTTCTCCACCAGATGTTGCCCCTTGGTCTCCACACTAACAGCTATAGGATGCCTGTCAGACACGTGAGCTGAGCTGTACCTCTGATTTGGCAAACTCGGGATCTTAATATATTCTAAACTGCAGAATTAGAAAAAAATTAATTCCTTGTACATTGCGTGCTGTTAGTAAAATTAGCGATTCAGATGGGAGACATTTTTGTACCAGGCTGTAAGCATGTCTATTTCTGCTGGGAAAACAGCTTTTTTGGGCTTGGAGTGATTGTGACTTCCAGTACATCTGCAGCCAGCCTCAAGCGGACTCTAAACAAACTGCAGATTTTAGCACTTCAGTGTTGTCTAATTTTTCAGACCAGAGGTTGCCACTTGCTCTTAACAAGACGTGTTTGTTTAGGAAACAAATGGAGATTTGATCTCTTATCTCCTTTTTAACACCACATTTCTTTGTTTAAGACAACTTTTTTATCAGATAGAATGCAACAAGGTAATGTATTTATCAACAGTTCCACAGCGCTGTCGATTGAAACATGACAACAAGCAAACTCAGTCAGTTTGTACCATAGTTTCAGTGCTCTGGGACATATCCGTAGGCTGACATGAAACATTAGGGAATCCTTCTGTCTTGCTCATCTTCCAAGCAGAGCTAACACAACCTCACTCTTCATTTTATTGTTAGACTCTCAAGTTTGATCAGATCACTGCAGAATAACTGCTGCATGAGGGTTGGAATGAACATTATCATAAACAGCTTAACTGTCTGTTTAGCCATTATCTTGTGTTGTCACTCCGCCATTTAGCTTTCTTCTTCTTTTCCGTCTTTTTTTGTGTCTGACAGTTCAGCTCCAGTGTCTGCTGTTGCTACATAATTAATCAAAAAAATTGTTTTCAGCAGAGAAAAACACAAATCTCTCTTCTAAATCAATCTGGTCCTATCCATCCCGATTGGGATGCTAAGAAATTGCATTTAGAAACCCATACTGGTGATAATAATTTCATTTTAAGTCGTAGATTAGGATCAGACATAAATTTAAAAGTGAGACTTTTTCAAGATACCTCAGAAAGTCCTCACAGTTCCTTTAAAGTTTGAAAAACAGACGTATGACTACAAGGCCAATAACAGTATAAAAAAGTGAAATAGTAGCAGCTCAGCAATGATCTTTTTACTTTGACTAGGAGTAATAACAGTAAAGTTTGAAGTTAAATAGGCATCATATTAATAGAATTAACTACAAGAATCATAATATGAGATATGTCGATATATGAAATAGGAGATAAATTAAGGACAGGTGAAAGAGGGAGAAATAAAGAGATTCAAGTGTGAGAAAAGAAAACAAGAGAGGAAAGCAAAGAAAGAAAGATAGTCTCAAACTAGAGAAGCTGACCTCGGCTTCCCGTTGGCACAAGACTGCACTTGGAGGCCAGCTATGAGCGTAGGTAACCAGCTTTAGCAGCATGGATTCTCCTGGGCTCTGTTCTCTTCTATCTCATCCTCCGCACTCAGTGGAGCACGGTAATCGCTCCCCTTCACACACCCAGCCACAGACACAGATCTGCACCCGCAATTACACCCCAAATCAAATGAGTCTGGGACTGAGAGATGGATGGAGGGAGGGGGAGAGGGGATGGCAGAGTGGAGAGGGCAAAGAAGGTGTGAGAGACAGAGAGAGGACAGGGGTGGCTTGGCAGATGTGCATACAGATTTATCATGCCAGCTCTAGATGGAAAGAACAAGCAGAGTGAAGCGCATTGAGTGATTTAGAATTCATCTAAAGCCTGTTGGTTCAGAAAAGGCATTCATGCAGAGAAATGACTTGAGCGTTTTTGCAGAGATTCAGGGTGAACAATAGTGTCTATACGAAAGGAGCTGAAAGTGAGTTTTTATGCAAATGATATACTGGGATTTACATTTCAGCTCCACAAAAGGCAAACTATGCTGATACCCTGTGAAGACAGGCAGAAAGAAGCTGCTGGAAATGGAAATAGTAAATGGCAGATCA